>PVKE010012776.1:0-37668 GCA_004027555.1 Craseonycteris thonglongyai
AGTGGGAGGGAGGTGAGAGGGAGTGGGAGGGAAGCGCATGTGCAGTTCACAATAGGGTTCATGTTCCTATTAAAATCTAATGCCACCACTGATCTGACAGGAGGCAGAGTTCAGGTGGTGATGTGGGCAATGGAGAGTGGCTATAAATACAGATGAAGCTTTGCCCACTTCCCATCACTCACCTCCTGACGTGGCCAGAGGGGGTAGGAATCTCTGGTTTACAGCATTGCCCAATCCCACCCTATATATTGATGTAAACATAGTTTCCCCTTTTAATTATCATATTAATTTCCATTTGCTTTCCATTAAAAACAGTGTTTGTTTTCTTTCCTACTGGTCATATTAATTAAAGGTCTTTTAAAATAAAGTAATATCCAACATGATGCACTTCTGTGTATTTTTCCTCAAATTCTTAACAAATCTTACTGGCTTCCAAAAAAATAAAAATTGTAAGTTTGCCTATGAAAAATATTGAATAAATTGGATATTGTCAATTATCTGAATGAAAAAGTTATACATGCTTGAATGCGTTCAAATATAACGTTATAGAGCTCATGTGATTTTATTTTTCATATTATAATTCCTATAGCTCTTAATTTCCTTGACTAAATAAAATTGTGTCTTAAAGGTAAAGATTTTTATTTCTCCAGAACAGTTCAGGGCATATCAGATTTCATTTGTTACAATATTTTCTTCTTTTGTTCCTTCACTTTTTCCATGAGGAAAACTATCTGAAATGTGAGGTCAAGCTCATGGATAACTATGCTGTTAGAAGAACCAACATATATATATATTTTTTACTTTTTGTTTTAAATATCAGTTTGTGGTTAATTGCATGTGAAAGCGAGAACTAGATAAACTATTTTTATATGGAATAGTTTATTCTTGCTCTATTTCAACAAGACAAAGAAGGAATTTTTGTCTGACTCAAAAATTAAGTAAGATTGTTAAACTCTGCTCTTGACAAACAGAAAATATCTTTGTACTAAACTGTTTAAGTTTATGAAAAGCACAAAATTCTTATTTACAATTATGATAGAGAATCAGTTTTCCTACACTCCAAAATAAAAGAGAAAAATTCAGTTTAATTGAACACTGGGGAAGTCCACTGAATAAAAATTTAGCTAGCCATTTATACAAAAGCAGTGGGAATTCCATTAAAATTGATTTTTCTCTTTTCTTTCTTTTATATAGCAACACTCTGAGCTATTAGCTAGATCTTTTAAAATATGAAAATTAATTTTAAGAACTGTTAAAATTTCAAATTGTTGCCTTAAAAGACTAGTCAATAGAACAGAGACTAAGGGATACATTTATCTCTACACAACTTGGACAAGCAAGATAAATGAAACAAAAGGTACACTGAACAATTTTTGTTTCATTTATTCCTAGGAATTTATTTCCAACAAATTACTTTGCATTTAAAATATCCAAGATTTCATCTTTTTCAATAGACAAATTTATTTCAAGTCAAGACTTCATGAAAGCTTATATTGAAAGAAGTAAAAAAGGAAATACAAAAAGAAAGTAAATAATAGAAAACAATTATGAGGGCTTGTCATTTACCAGAAACAGTTTGAGATTGGAGACATTATCTCCGTAAATACTACTACTATTGGGTAAAAGAATATCATTTTTACAGATAATAAAAATCAGGCTTAGAGAGATTACTTTGCTCAAAGTCACAATGCTAAGGAATGAATTTGCACCTAAGCTTGTCTGACTTGAGAGAATAATTTCCCAAAACAAATAATTCACAGATTGTAATTTTACTGAAAGAGATTATTAAAGTACAATCAAATAAAACAGTAAAAATATTTAAAGTAAATGAAGCACATTTAAGATAATATGATTTAACAATATCTTTGTGAAGTCCAGTTCTCTTCAATTATTTTCCTCCCCCAAATTTCAAACTTTCTTTAAAATTACAATTTCAAACCTTAATAATAATGTTGCTTTCAAAACAAGAAAGAGTAATGCTGCAAAGAACAATAAGGGTATCTATATCTCTATGGAAGTTTTCAGATTTGGGGGGCAGATACCCATAAAGAGGATTGAAGTGTCATATAACAACTCTACTCTCAATTTTTTGAGGAACCTCCAGACAGTTTTCCACAACACAAACAACAGTTTAGTGGTTACCAGAGGGTAATGGGGGAGGAGGGTGGAAGTCAGTAAAGGGGGTCAAATATATTGTGATAGAAGGAGAACTGACTTTGAGTGGTGAGCACACAACGCAATATATAAGTGATGTATTATAGAAATGTACACTTGAAAACAAGTAAACATCACTTACTCATTAGGATTTGACATAATTTGAAATATTTTAAGTCAATGCTTTTAATATAAAAGTCTTAAAATTTTATGTTCATCCATACACACCCCAATCAAGTCAAGCTTTGATAAATTGTCAGCACAAAAGACAAACCCTTCATTAAGATGTTACATTGGGTTTACAACCAGCTGGTAAAATTTACAGAAAAGGGAGAGAGAGCAGATAACTTGTTTAGGCTCTGGAATATTATCTCTCTTTGCAGACTCTTGATAGAGGCAGTACTTTTTTATTATACGTCTGATTGAAGTTGTTTCTATTTAGGAACATTCATTAGAGTCCTGCTACTCAAAGTATGGTCTGTCAAGCAGTAGCATTGGCGTCCCCTGGGAGTTTGTTGGACATGCAGTCCCAGATCTGAGTTATATTCTGCCTTTTAACAAGATCTCCATGTGATTCATGCTCACATTCAAGTTTGAGAGACGTTAAAGCCTCTGATCCAACAGAAGATATGATTGTTTTCAACTTTAGAAACCAAGACAATGATTTTTCACAAAGGAAAGATGGACTAATGTATTAAAACAACCTCTTAAAAAAAAAATAAAAAAATATTACATCACTGACCAATGTCACTCCAAAAATTTTAATTTAAAAAAAATGAGAAAGAGGTTCATATGAGTTAAATCCATTCCTAGACAAATACTTCATTTTTAAAATTGTTTTTGACAGAGAGAGAAGGAGGAGGGCCCAGAGCAGTCTCTATAGTTGTATGTCATCAGTTTTTGACAGTTTCATTCCACACAGGTGGGCAGTGCCACATTGGGGGAGGGGGACCAGACCAGAGCCTTCTACATGGGAGGCAGTCCCCTGCAACCTGGGGGCTGAACCACGGGCCTCCCACATGGGAAGATCACCCTGGTGGAACTGAACTGGGGGCCTCCCACATGGGAAGCATACCTCAGTTGAGCATAAGGGTCCGCATTAGCCAGGGTCAGGACTGGGACTCAATTCTCGGACCCCGGGATGCAAGGTGAGTGCTCAGCCCCCTAAGCCATTCTGGCATTCCCATTCTTTTTATATTTAATACCAGTGACAAAGTCATCAGGTAAAAAATAATAATTATATAAGATTAAATTTTCTTGATTTTCTCATTACAACTAATGCTTTCATGTACTGGTAGTATTTCAACTTGTACATTTGAGTATTTAATAATTTGTACCAATATTTCTTTTCATTTTATAGGATATTAGAAAAATTCAATGATTGATTAGACACAAACATTATAAAACTATGCAATTATCCAATTTTTGAAGCTTCTCTATGATATCCCTGAGAGTGCTTAATCTAGTTAATGTTTGAACATCTTCATTAATGAAGAATTTACTTTCTCAAGGCAGTCTATCCCAAGACATTAATGTTGATTCCCAATATCTTTCCACAGTATTATAACCGATATTATTGTTATCACACTAATTTTCAGTCACCATTTAATGTATAGGAAAAAAAGCACCATTTTATGCTAATGAATGTACAGACAAAACTTTACTGTATATAAATTTAAGAAGGTAAATACTCATTAGCTTTAAGTCTAAGAGAAAACTGAATAAACATTATACCATAGAAAAAAATGGTATATTGTGTTGTGTTTTTTCTATCTTAAACAACAAGCCCTTTCTCATCTTGGATATAGATAAATGATAGTCCTTTGCTTTGAAATGCATTTCTCAGTTCATATTACTCACATTCCTTAAAGGTCCACTCAAACTTCCTCTTCTATCAGACACTTAATGATGATACTCACCATATTCTTATATTCCTTTATTCCAATACCTTACATTCATTATGATGTTTGTTTAACACATAATTCTATATACATTTCACATACTGAAACCCATATTTGACTTAAGTCTAGGGATGAAGAAATAGATAAGTGTGATATCTATTACCCTACAGAGCAGGTAGAGTAACAGCTATTTATGGAGCGCTTAGTATGCCAGGTGTTTGACCTATATTACTTAATCTTCTAAACAATTCTGTTATACAAGTTTGCTGCATACAACTTTTACCTCCTGTACTTTCTTTGTGGACCTGCAAAAGTCATGCTTGTTTATGAGAAGAGTTACTTAAGTGAATCTCCTGTAATTTTCTTCTTGCAAGGAACAGATAGGACCAGTGAGTACATTACTTATTCCTGAATATTGTAGAACTATAATATCATCTGTTAGATAAAAAAAATCACCCCCATATACTAATTTAGACACTATATTTATAAGACAACGATTAAATTTGGAATACCTAAGGTGGATAAATATTTCAATCCTGGAGAGAGTTTAGAAGAATAACAATATGGATCATTGCATATGAAGTCATACAGGCTTGTTTTCAAATTATAATCTGTGTCTCAAGAGTTATTTTTAAGAATAATGAGAAAAGCTATACAAGAAGCCAAGTATAGAACTAACAGGGGAAGCCGGGATGGCTCAGTGGGTTAGGCGCTCACTTTGCAGCGCCGGGGACCGAGGATCGAATCCCGGCCCCAGCCCGTGCGGAGCCATATGCTGAACTGGGAGCTCCCCTAGTTCAGTTCTCTCTCTGTCTCTGTATCTCTCTCTCTCTCTCTCCTCTGTCAAAATAAATAAATAAATAAATAAAATATATATTAGAACTAACAGTTAATAAATGTTCATAGATAGTCATTTATTGTTAAATATTAGAGATATGGTTTAGGTCAAGTAATGACTTTATCAAGCAATCAAAAACAGGAAAATAATGTGATTTAGTTATAGTTATATAAAAGAATAAAGGTGACCATATCTGAGAAAATAACAAGGGAAGAGAGACAAACTATAATCTGAAGGATTTAAGATAGACAGAGGTAGAATTTTCTGACAGATGAAGCAAGGGTTGCTAATTTGTTTAATAAATTTTTGAGATAAGGTAGGAAATTTCACTTGGTATCTGTTCATCAATGCTGATTTTCTGGGTGATGTTGTTCAAGTTTAAAACACACACACACACACACACATATGCTCCAGGTTCATTGGAAAGCAAGTTGTTTGCCAAGTTGTTTGTATCCCAGGAAGGTCTTTGAAAAGGCTAATAATGTACTGTTTGCAAATACAAACCATGATCACTGCTCACAAGGCAAGTACTATTTGGAGTTGCACACAGAACAAGCCATTTAAAGTGTAATTATTCTCATAATTTAGCATGTTTGCTCTGGACAGATTGTAGAAGAAAAAAATATGAAAAAATAATTTTACATAAAACTCTTAAAATCTAAATAAATTGTCCTTTCACTCATCAACAACAACAACAAAAAGAAAGGTGTTATTAACAAAAAACTGTATTGTAAATATAAGCATGATTAAGGGTTGGTGATTATAAATCCATTTTAACTACTGTAATTAAAGGGACACATTCAATTCAGCCCAAGTGCAACATAGTAGTGAGTCTACCAAAACACTTCTCTAATCCTGATGCAGAAAGTACAATCTCTTATTCCCTATATGAAATTAATACTTGCTAGTGCAGGTGGAAAATAAGCGTATCTAATAGATACCAGTATGGATATAAATTACTTATTACTTTCTACAATAACCTGAGATAAAATATCATGTTCATTACTGAAATTAATCTTTCACATTCCAAATATAAAGAATAAACAATGATAAATTTCATTGTCATAAAAATAATTATAAAATATTTTTAAATGGAACATAAGAATTATTTAGCAAAATTATATACAAGAGTATAAAGAGAAAGAATATAAATTTTATTGAATATGAAGCTGAATTAAGCCTGTTTATAGAAGAAAAACTGCATGTATCTCTTTCACTGAGTACTCAAAATCACCTACTGTTTTTGTTTGTTTGTTTTTAATTTGGTAACTGTATCTTGAATGTGTTATATTATATAAGGCACTGGCTGATAAAGTCATAAACTACTCACCTAGAGTATTCAACTGGAAATAAACAGAAAGGAAACATTTTTTTTTATGTCTGATGTTAAAAGTGGCACGTTAGCTGTTTATTATACTTATTCATTCTTGGAGGTTGTCTATTTCTCTCAGACCATTTGAACTTGAGGAAGAAAAAATGGAGAACAAGAAGCATGTGAGAGGAAATAACTGCACAGAAAATTATTTTTAAAGAACTACATGGCAAAGCTTTTAATTGTGTTTTCATGTTTACTTCATATACTCATACATATACACACAGAGAATGGAAATATAAGATAGAAAAGTAAGAACTACCTTATGACCCAACAATTCCACTTCTGAGCATTTATCCAAAGAAATCTAAAACACTAATTTCAAAAGATACATGCATCTTTATATTCACTGTAATGATACTTACAATAGTCAAGATACGGTAGCAACTGAAATGCTTATCAATAGACAACTGAAAAAAGAAAATGTGGTAGATATATACAATGGATTATTATTCTGCAATATAAAGAATAAAACTTTACTATTTGCAACAACATGGAGGAACCTAGAGAGTATTATGCTAAGTGAAATAAGTCACACTGAAAAAGACAAATGTCTAGGATCTTAATTATTTGTGGAATCTAAAGAACAAAATAAACCAAAATACAAAATAGAAGCAGACTCATAGATAGAGAATATTTTGATGGTTGCCAGAGAGGAGAGGATTAGGGGGATATGTGAAGAAGACAAAGAAATTAAGAAATTCAAATTGGTAGTTAGCAAATAGTCACAGGAATGTGAAGGACAGTATGGGGAATATAGTCAATAATATTGTAAAAAATGAGGAGAATCTAAAAATGGTGGCATGAGAGGTGCTCCTGGAAAATTCTCCTGGAGGCTACAATGAATAAAACAGCTATAATTCAATGAAGGATTCCCTACACTAGCAGTCCCCAATCTCTTTGGCATCAGGGACAGTTTTTGTGGAAGACAATTTTCTACATACTGGGAAAGGGGGATGGTTTCGGGATGGTTCACGTGCATTACATTTATTGTGCACTTTATTTCTACTAGTATTATACTGTAATATATAATTAAATAATTATACAACTCACTTGCCACTATAAATCCTGCCACCAGATGCAACTTAATTGTCACTTGTCACTCACTGATAGGGTTTTGTTTTTTTATTAAGATTTATTTTTATTGTTTTTGACAGAGAGAGAGAGACAGACAGAGAGAGAGAGAGAGAGAGACAGAGAGAGACAGAGAGAGAGAGAGAGAGAGAGAGAGAGAAGGGGGAGGGCCCAGAGCAGTCTCCATAGTTGACATTAGTTTTCCATATAGTTTCATTCCACAGGTGGGCACAGGGCTGCGCAGGGCAGGAACTGGGCTGGGAGCCTCCCGCATAGGCCCCGGCAAGAACTGAACTGGGGGCACACCCCAGTTCAGCATATGGGTCCACATGGGCTGTATCCAGGATTCGATCCCTGGTCTCCAGGGCTGCAAAGTGAGCACTTAACCCACTGAGCCATTCCAGCTTCCTCATGATAGGGTTTTGATGTCTGCAAGCAATTGATGTATTATGGTCTCGGTGCTGTCAAACCTCTCTGCTAATGTTAATCTGTATTTAAAGCCACTCCCCAGCACTAGCATCACCACCCCAGATCCACCTTAGATCATCAGGCATTAGATTCTTACAGGGAGTGGCAATCTAAATCCGTCACATGCACAGTTCACAATAGGGTTCCACTCCTACGAGAATCTAATGGTGCTGCTGATCTGACTGGAAGCAGAGCTCAGGCAATAATGGGAGCAATGGGGAGTGGCTATAAATACAGATGAAGCTAGCTCCTCCACCACTCACCTCCTACTGTGCAGCCCAGTTCCTAACAGCTATGGAGCAGTACCGGTCAGTGGCCTGGAAGGTTGGAGACCTCTGCCCTACACAACACACAAAACACAGCTAAGAGACCCATGCATCACTTGAACTACCAATTCAGCAAAGAGGAGCAACCTGAGGAGAAGGGAAGGGAGTTGTGAAGGCTCAGGCACACACAGGTCTCTGCTTGGAACTCTGCAGCTGGGAGAAGGAGGAGGAAGAAGGCATTGGGTCAGCATTCTGGACCCCACTTGGTTCAGGGGACAGAAAAAAAAAGCTCAGAGGCTAGTCTGGGAGACACTGCAACCAGACCTCACTTTGGATCCAGGAAGTTTAGGCACCAGTGCCACAAAATGCTGCAACCCTACCTCATGCCATTTCTGAGAAAAGGGGTAGGTGAGAAGCTGCAGCCAGACTTCTCCACAGCTGGGAAAGAGAAGGAGAGAAATGTCTGCAGGCAGACTTCTTTGGCCAAGAGCAGTCATGTCCGTGGGACCAGCATACATGACAGCTAAGCCCAAGACTCAGGGAAGAGACATCAGAGTAAGTAAACTGAATACAGAAAGGCATAAGCTAGCACTGTCCCTGCAGCCCGAAGCTCCAGGTAGAAAACAAAGGCAAGAATCCTGGTTGCCTCCCCCACCTGCTCTTTCAGACCTCTGCCCCCACACCTCCTCCAAGCATTAGCATTGAGACCTGAAGAAACTGCAGAGAGTTTCAGATTAAGAAGCAGAATATTTACAAACAGAAAGGCTGCCAGAATAAGAAATCAAGGAAATACAGTTCAAAAGGAACAGAAGCAGAAAATTACAGTATACGAGACGGAGAAAACAACCAATCAGACACAGAACTCGATACCACGGTTATAAGGGTGCTCAAGGAACTTGGTGAAAATTTCAACAGAGAGATAGCAAGCATAAAGAAAGACACAGAGGCCATTACAAAAAAGACAAGGAAGAAATAAAGATTACAATAAAGAAAATAAAGAATAGAGTAGAAGGGATCTCCAGATCATCTAGATGAAATGAAGCAGAGTCATGAATGAGTGATTTAGAAGGAACGGTAGCAGGAAATACCCAATTACAACAACAAAAAGAAAAAAGAATCCAAAAAAAACCAGGGTAGTTTAAGACTCCTCTGGGACAACATCAAACATAACATTCCCATCAGAGGCATACTAGAAGGGGTGGAAAAACAACAAGGTGTGGAGAACTTGTTTGAAGAAATGTCTGAAAACTCCCCTAATCTGTCAAAGGAAAGTCATATAAGCCCAGAAAGCACAGACTGTCCCAAACAAAATGAATGCAAATAGCCCCACACCAAGAGACATCGTGATTAAAGTGGCAAGTTATAAACAAAGAGATCATTTTAAAAGCAGTAAAAGAAAGGCAAGTTATAAATTATAAGGGATATTCATATGACTCTCAGTTGATTTCTCATTAGAAACATTGCAGGCCAGAAGGGACTGGCAGAAAATATTCAGTGTGAAGAAAACCAACGCTCTATAACCAATATTGACATATCCATCAAGTCCATTCAAAATTCAAGGACAAATGAAGAGCTTCCCAGACAAGAAAAAAGCTAAAGGAGTTCATACCACCAAACCAGTACTGCAAGAAATGTTGGAGAAACTTCTAAGATGGAGGGGGGAAAAGCAAAAATTATAAATAATAAAATGGCAATAGCTCCACATTTACCAACATTTACTTTCAAGTTTTATGGATTAAAAGCATCAATCAAAAGACATGGAGGGTACCGAACTAAATGAGGGTCAAACAGGAAGACAGGTGCAAGTCTTGTGTCGCTTATAGATGAAATCCAAAGAAGAAAGTGAACAAGCGGAACAGAAACAAATTCATAGACATAGGACATATTTTGTTTGTTGTCAGATGGGAGGAGGGTTGGGGGAGTGGGTAAAATAAGCAGAAGGGATTGGGAAGTTTAGTTTTGTTGTTACAAAGCAATAGTTATGGGGATGTAGAGTACAACATTGGAATATAGTCAATAATGTTGCACAACTTTGTGTGGGGTCAGATGGGTACTAGATTTGTTGGGGTGATTAGAGGAGAGCCAGAGGAGTGGGTGAAAAGGGGATAGAAATCAAGAAGTACAAATTCATAGTCACAAAATAGTCACAAGAATATAAAGTGCATCATAGGGCATACAGTTAATACATTGTAATACCTATATATGGTGTCAGGTGGGAACCAGATGTATTGGAATGAGGATTTTGTAAGTTATGTAAATGTCTCATCACTATGTTGTACACCCAAAACAAATATAATATTATATGTCAAATGTAATTGAAAAATAAAAAAAGAAAAGAAAATGTAAAAACTATTCACCAGGTGAACACTAGACTTATGAGGACAATCATTTAATAAATTATACATATGTCCATGCTGTACACCTAGAACTAATATAAAATGATACTGAATGTCAACTATAACAAAAAAATAGTCACAGGGATGTAAAGTATAGCATAGGACATATAGTCAATTATATTGTAATAACTATGTACTGTGTCAGATGAGTAATAGATTTACTGAGGTGATCACTTTGTGAGATATATAAATTACTAATGACTATGTCATTTTGTACATCTGGAACTAATATAATATTGTATGTGAATGGTAATTGAAAAATAAAAATTTTAATTAAAATTAATAAAAATTTAATAATACAGTTCTCATTATAGAGACTTATGTAAATTAATTTTTCAATTTCATCATAATTCACTAGATAGCTATTCTTCAAATTGGAGTGAGAAAATGGAAATGCTATTATGAGCTTTTATAAGATTTTAATTCTACTAGATAGTTCTAGTACTGTGGAACATACACTTAAATTTCTAGAGCAATCCCACTTACCACTTATTTTAGTAATAATAAAATTTAATTGATATACTTGAAGCCTAAAACCTTTTGTGTGTGTGTGTGTGTGTGTGTGTGTGTGTGTGTGTAACTTGTTCATTTTCATGACCATAATTACGGTACTTTTGGCTTTTGATGACTTTTAGTCCCTCTTTATCAACCAGCTGTTTAGAGTTCTACATTTAGTATATTAAATCATAGCTGTAGCCATAGGGAGTTTACAATATATGGTTCCAAAACTGAAAGTAGAAAATTTATTCTTATGGCATCTCTATAGTTATTACATAAGTAATGAACACTGCTGTTTCTAGTGGTTTAATCACTTTATTAATTATAGCACTTGAAGAAAGGAGAGCATGGGAGTACAAAGAGAAATGCTTCTAAAAAAATTGATGTACGGTATTTTGCAATGATGGCTTTACTTTGGATTCTAATACTAGTTGAAAAATTCGATTTCCACTTCACTTCTTTAATGTAAAACTCACCTATTTTAATATATTACAGATATATGGTTTAGTAGTATAACCATGCGAGTATATAAGGATAATTACAGATATATTTCAGAGAACAGGATGGACAAAATGTTATTCTAAAGCAGTCTATAATTGTTCTCTGAGTTCAAAATTAGATAGTTAGCCATATAAAGCAGAACATTCCCATAATTCCCAGGTCCGAGACTACTGGTCTTTAAAAGATGAGAGAATATTCTTTCTCCATTTTGGCTAATAAAGATAATTTAAATAAAGCCTAAACCTATCACCTATATTATATTTTAAAGATTTTTATCATTATAGGATCAAGATACAAACTAGGCCCAGCTATTATGTCACTTTATTATGAATTAGTTTACTCTTTCAAAAGTTCAAATAGGATGCTATCATTGAAATCTGCTCACTATAATATCAGACAGTGTCTTTTACTATCAGAGGTGTGAAAATATTGAAATACGGAGAATGAAAGCTAATTATAAATATTTTGTTTTTGAACTCAACAATAATACCTCCACAGGTATGATAAAAGATTTTGGATTCATGGTGGTGGGGGTGGGGGGTGAGGAACCCAAACGTCATTATATTTTCATTCTGATAATGAGCAAAAAAAAAAACAACTTCAAAACTAGTTTGTATTAATTATTAGAGAACATAAAAACATTTATATTGGCAGTTCTATAACTGAATGATGTTCCTCCAAGTCACAGGGAAAGTAGATGTCTGATTAAGGATTTAAATTCAAGATTCTCACAAATCTTCCACTGTGATTTTCTCCAACTGTACAGCAACTTAATGATTTACCTTGATTTCATCATCAAAAAGAATAAAATCATCAATTAAATTTTCATGGAAAGATTATAAGTCCAATTTGGGTTGTCTAAATTGGTGAAATAAAATGAAAAATTCTCAACTTTTATGTGTGCTACAAAAAATAATAGTAGCCATTCATTTTAGCAACTATGTCATTGCTATTATGTAAATGAAAAGGGAGGAGGATAAGCTTTCTTTAAAATACAAGCTTCTAATGCAAAAGTCAAACTTAGATCAAATTCTGGACTGTGTCTTGAGCATTAATACTATATAGCCTTGCTCCTGAAAGATATTAATAGTGATCAAAGTAAAAAAATTTATTTAGAGCTACTTCAAAAAGATTTAAATAATTTTTCAAAAACACATGCAAAAAAACACTAATTATAGTTTCAAATGAATAATTAAGCATAAAGATTTATATTCTTCTAAATATGTTTATTAATTTAGAATAAAATATACTTTTTAAATTTTTAAGATTTTTCAAAATTGTTTTCAACAGAAAGTGAGAGACAGACAGAGACAGAGAGAAGGGGAAGACCCCAGAGCAGTCTCCATGGTTATATGTCATTAGTTTTCAATATAGTTTTGTTCCACAAACATGGGGCAAAGCAGGGCAGGAACCAAGCTGGGGGTCTCCCTCATGGGAGGTACACCCACACATGCTGGGGGGCCTCCTACATGGGAAGCATCCCGGAGGAGGGAGCCAAACCAGGAGTCTCCCACATGAAAAGCTCCCCTCACCAAGAACCAAACGGGGGGCACATCCCAGCTCAGCATATGGGTCTGCACAGGCCAGGGCTGTGATTCAATCAGACCCCAGGACTGGAAGACAAGTGCTCAACCCACTGAGCCATCCCAGCATCCTCAAAATTTTTAATTTTAATCCTTTTAAATTTACAGTGACCTAAATGTTCTATATGAATGCTACATTACTAATTAGCCTAAACCTTCTGATTGTGGCCTTATTAATTTTTATCTTACTCTTAAGTATAGGAGGGCTGTCCATAAAGTATCCAGTCATATAATTGTTCTCATTATTTTGATAATGGCTGAATATTTTTCTAGACAGTCTTCATGTTTATGAGTATAGAATATTTGCTCCTACTGGTGAAACAACACCAAAAATTTTAGAACCCTACTTCACTTCATCAATGATAAAATATTATTTTACTTTAGTTAAGTATTTGACTTTATAGATATATTAAAGAAAAATTGTACACATTTCATTTAAATTCTCCAAAGGGAAAACTCCCCATTCTGCTTACATTTTATTCTCTTTGCTTTAAAAAAATTATTTCATCCTCATATGTGTCTTTTAAAACTTGACACCAAAAAATTAAATGAAGAAAGGAGGATGAGCAGTGATGTGTTTCTCTTGTTAGTGTGGAGTGGGTGACATTAAAGAGAAAAAGGAATAATAAGATATCAGATCTGAACTAAACATAGTTGTATTTTTAATGTATAAACTGTGTATGTGAGAGAGAAAGACAGGCAGAGAGAGAAAGAGAATGAGAATCCTATAACTTTGAACCATATGATTTTCAAAAAATATTTTTAAGAAGAAAAGTATCTGTGTTGTTAAAAGCCAGTTGCTTCTCTTCTCCCTTAGGCAAAAGCTAAGAGAAGCAATAGCTTTTATAATTTTTATTTTGATAAGTATTGACTGCATTTCTTTGCATAAGCCATATCCTCCTTTGGCTACCATACATATAGATCCAGATTTGTAAAACTATTTTTAAAAAAATATAAAATTATGAAGGCAGTATTAAGAGTGACAATGATTGATTTAGAATGAACAACAAAAAAAATCACAAAGAATTACAAATTTTAAAATTAGTCAAAGACCCTAAATATCACAAAATGCACAAATGTAACATATTATTTTGTCAATTAACCATCTGACATAACTCTCTGAAGATCTTTCTATTATCATTTTTGGTGCATAGTCTATTGTCATGTCTTCATATGATAACAATATTTGTTATAAGGCATGCATTTTCCAATTTGGAAAAACTGTTAAATTTCTTTCATACATGAGGAACTATACATGTTATAACTATTTGTAATACTAAATATTTGTGTTGTACAAACATCGTATCTGATCAATTATATTTTAACCAAAAAAATATATGGTACATTAATGATTATATATATTGCATTATCTAGTAGATCTAGTATATCCCTGATGTGTAGAACTTCTGTTTTGATTAGGTATTGAAAAATAAATCCTTAACTTTTAATTTTACATTTTTAGCTCTGTATATTTAAATTTTTACTTTTCCTCTATTTCCCACATACCCTTGGGGCTAGACACCATAGGACAAGTTACAATACAAAGGATGACCCTACTCCTTTGTGTCATAATGAACATGCACAATGGGTGGAAAGAGTACTCCTGTAAACCATTCCTTTACAAGGATAGTCAAAACCATTTAAACTTCAACTGGACTACATAAAACATATCTCATTCAACCTAATCTAAAAGTATTCCCAATCCAAAATCCTTTTAGTAGGATTGCATAAATGCTACTGGCCACTCAAAAATCACTCTATTTAAAGGCATATGTGCTTGAAGTTGAAATAGTTGCAGGCAACAACTTACTTTTCCGCCTTTTTATAAAATGCCTTTATTTACGCACACACATCACAAGTATCCTGTCTAGGACCCTGGGAAGGGGTCTGCTAGCAGGGGCCATGTTGGTAAGCAGCTTTAAGTTTTATTACCGGTAGTTTTGTGGAAAATCCATCTCTATACCCATGAGTCACCCCTTACAAACAAATACAAACAAAAGCAAACTTTTCTTCTTAATTTCATAGCCAATCTTTAAAAAAACACCCCACAAAGATCTCTGTCTCATTTTTCAGTTCCCTCATGAATCCTTTTCCATTTAGCTTTCTAATCTATTCTATAATCATTCTGCTAAAATTTCTCTCAATATGATCACCAAGGACCTATAATTTCAAAATCTAATGTACAAAGTAATACTTATCCTACGTTACATACATGGCATACTGGTGACTCTCTCTCTCTCTCTTTCTCTCTCTCTCTCTTTTTAACATCATCCTGGCTTTCTTCTTATCTCTCTGATTCTTTTCAAAACCTTCTACAAAATTCTTTCCCTCTGCCCTCACTCTAAATGTTGCAGTATCCAGAGTTCAGTTCACTATTCCTCACTCTACTCTGCTTACATTTCTAGTGCATAGTTGTATATCATTTGAAAGTCTAGAATGTGTATTTAGATGAAGCTCTACTGCAAATCTATACCTGCAAGTCTGATGGGCATCTCAGTCTGACCAGATTAAAATTAGATTATTTTCCTCTTTTTATTATGGAAATTTTATAACATAAAAAGAGAGGGGACTATCGCCAAGTACTAAGCATCAGAGATTAAGAAATGTTACCAGTCTCATTTTCTCCACACTCCACAAAGTTGTTTTTCTTTTCTTTTTTTTTCTTTTCTTTTGTTTAATGTTAAATAAAACCCAATGTTTTATTTCTTCCCATTTGTAAATACATCTGTATACATATCTACTTAATAAGGGCTTTTTAGATAACCTACCCCCCAAAATTAGTAACAAATCTTAAATAGAATCTAATACTGAGTCTATATTTAAATTTTCTTCATTGTTTCAAACAGTTCTTTTATTCAAAGCAGGAATCACACTCCATAAAAAGCATTTAATCATTATGTCTCCAGAGGCTTCGTTTGTTTATTAATATATTTTTATTTATTTATTTTTATTTTTGACAGAGAGAGAGAGAGACAGATACAGAGAGAGAACTGAACTGGGGGAGCCCCCAGCTCAGCACATGGTTCCGCACGGGCCGGGGCCGGGATTTGATCCCCGGTCCCCGGTGCTGCAAAGTGAGCCCTCAACCCACTGAGCTATCCCAGCTTCCCCCTTCGTTTGTTTAATTGTATACTATCACCTGTACTCTCTCTCTCTTTTCTTGACATTGCTTTGACTGCTTCTTTGTCATGGTGGTTGACTTCTTCCACTAGTCTCAGTATTTCCAGTAAACTGATAATTAGATCAAAAGTCTTGATAAATTTTAGGGCCATTTTTAAATAGAATGCTGTATATATGATCCTGAACATTTCCTACTGCATCGCATTGTGAGGTATGTAATATACAGTTGCCCCACTATTAGTAACCCTGAGATTTACTTTAGGTTCAAATGATGACAACCTGAGACCTATTTTATGAAATTCCCCATCAATATCTCTCTGATTACTGCACCCACTGATGACTATTACCTGGATCTATTATTTTATTATTGGTTGCAAAGTGGTGATTTTCCTGATTGTATTATCCATTCTGCATCTCTTGGAAATTATCTCTAAAAAGAAACCTTCCCTACATATTAAAAAGAAAAAAAATTGTTCATACAATAAAAGCAAGATAAATGCTTGATTCTTCCTCTTTAATTATCTATTACAATTAACTTCTTCTCCTTCACCTTACTTACTCTTACAACCATATTTAGTTTTATAGCCCTGGAGTCAAAGTTTAGCATATATTCTGCGGTTCTTCCTCTCCCTCATCCAATTTAATTGTAGCCAGCTTTTATCCAGCCCTAAAGCTCTTTACTGTTCTGTTTCTCCAATGCCAGTTATTTAAGTAGTTCTTACTGAGCATTGCTTATCAATGGACACGACATCAGACTCTAAAACTCCAGCTTTGACTTGTACCTCATCCTCTACAGAACTGCTAAAGCTATGATTAAGTGTGCAGATCTCATAATGTCATTAAACAGTATAACATACTTAAATCCTCCAAGGATCCCTCAATATGTCAAGGTAAAATGCAAGCAAAGCCTTTCATGATCCATCCCTGCTTTGTTTCAAGCTCGCATCCTAAAATTCCTCACTGAGATTACTGGGCTGCACTTCCATGTAGCTCTGTGTGGTAATCTGAACTTGCCACCTGTTTTCACATATATTCTAATTCCTAGGTCTGGAATCCTAGTCCTCTTTGTCTGATTTTCAAATCAATATTCATTCTTTCATATTGAACTCAAAAGTCAACTTAGTAAGGACTTCTCTCATTATCCCAGACAGAAAGAGGAGTTTTGATCTGATATATCTGTTCCCTAAATGCCCTTACGCAAATTCTGTGATTGTACCTGTTATGTGGCTGAATGATTGGTGTACTCTTAGGAGCTTAGCTTGCTTTCTCACTAGAAAGTAAGCTCCTCAAAAGCAAGGATATTCTCTTCACTGCGGACTCTTCAAATCTAGGGCAGTTCTTTTGGTATATGTTACATGATAATGATGAATTGTGATTGGTCCTGAGAAGCTGATTATACTTGTGTTTCTTTCCTGACCACTAAATATGCTCAGCTTTGGTATCTGGTTTTCATTTTCTTTACTCACACCAATTGAGGGCTCATCTGCTTTAGATTTTTCATATTTTATCCAGCTTCCTACCTTTTCTTCCCTATAATGTAGCTTCGCTCAGATATTCTGAAGTGGTTTCTCTGCTATATACATATGAAAATACTGCTTCCCAACTACACATTTTGCTTATTTCTATTTCTTTATTCATACTGTCCTCTTCTATGAAGTATTCTTCCCCCTTTCTAAAGTTTTTTTATTTTATTATTTTTTTTATTTTAACAAGATTATCTTTGGGTGATGAATAAGAAGCAATTTAGTAGAACATGTTCAGAGACTGCCCTAGGATGCTTGACCCCTTTTTTCATTTTCAATCCATGAAAGGCATGTTTATAAGATTTTACAACACAATACTTGAGCAGGATTTCTTCTACACGTATGTATGCTTTATCTTTTTAAAAAGACTATACACTTCCCAAGACTACAGATAAACATTACTCCCTTAATACATACTGAAAATGCTGCTAAACATAGTATGCTTTACACATCTATATAAATAAATAATCCTGATCATCAATCAGGGGTCTCCAAACTACGGCCCGCGGGCCGCATAGGCCCTCTCATCCGGCCCGTGGAGACCTTTTTGTCTGAATAAAATAATATTAAATAAATAATTAAAAACAACATCTATGTTTTGATTCTTTTTTATTTGGACCTTGAGTGTGTAATCGGCCCCCAAACTGCTGTTTGATAGTTAATGCGGCTGAGAAGTTTGGAGACCCCATGAACCACCCCAAGATGTATTTTAGGAATAGTAAATAAAGATGCCTCTTTATTTTTTTCCCTTTGTCTCTCATGCCAACTAAGTAAAGAATATTAATTCAAGCCATCTTTGCACATATTTTACAAGCAATAAAACTTACTGATTCAAATTATGGGAGAAGATATCCTTTTTTATCTTTAACATTATAAACATCACTGTTTACAATAAGATACTGGCATGGGAATAAGAACAGGTCGCTGTAATCAGGCCCCTGTACCAAAAAATCTGATCAATAACTATGTTATTATGAGCCAAGACTGCCACATTCACATAAAATGGAAAAAGGTGGTTTGTGAATAACCTGCTTATTTAGGGAATGCTGGAGTTGCAGGTTAACCATATAAACTTAAGTGTAACACACTTACTTTCAATTATTCATAAAACTTTAAAAGAAATAAACAATCACAATTTTTGTAGCTTTGTCAGATGCTACCAGCACAACAAATTAGGAAAATAGAGACTTGAATTTTTCAGTCTTACTTATTACCTTTGCCATAATAATCCTGATATATAATAGGTAGTCATAGGTGTTCTCCCTTGTAAATGTATTTGGAAATACTCATTTAATGCTTCAGCTATTTTAGTGTCTCAGATGACTACATTTCCCATTATAATTTGTAATATTCTTCCTCCCTCTTCCTGCTACCTCTTCCTGTATAGAGCAAAAGTAATTCTGCACATTACCAAACCCTCTTGAGTTATATATATCACATATTAACTGGAATATAATTATCATTTTATTCATTAATAATTTTAAAATACCCACTGTGTTCAGAATGTATTGAATAGCCCTGATAACTTCAAATTTACTTTCCTAATCTGATTAAAATAATTATTTAAATTATTTTCTTGTTCTATTCACTTCCGCTGGTTCATTAATGTGAACAAAAACATTTATAATTTATTCAGAATGGAAGGGGTTGTAAAATCTCACTTCTGTCTCATTGTAGTAAATGCATAGTGATCCCATTAGGAGTGATAGACTGTAATTACAAAGAGAAACACACACCCCATTGCTTCATGTCATTCTTCAAAGCAGTTTCTTACTGATATTTTTATTGTGAGTCTTTTTTTTTTTTTCACTTAGTCACATCCTAAACACTCTATATGAACAAATACTCACCTAGTGAAAACAGAAAAAATGTCAATTTTAAAAGGGGGATTTTGAAAGATGAAAGCATATATATATGCTTATGTACCCAGTTGGGTAGGTGCTTAATTTAGTTTAATGCTGCACTGACACAACTTAAGGCTTTTTTAGTACTTGAAAACACAACTATGAAAGCTTCTCGCTTTGAATGCCTTCCTGTAAAAATACAGCATAACATCAAGAGCTGTGTTGAAAGAACTCTTGAATGAATTCACTTTCATTGTAGCACTGGAAAATAACCTAAAGTTTTTTATTTTTTATTTTTTTTCTATTTCTCTCTTTTGCATTCCTCCTTCCTTCTCTCTCCCTCCCTCTCTTCCATCTTTCTATCAACAAAGGTAATTGAGAAAAACTCCTCATACATGAGATTTCTGACTATTTGAAACTTACTCCTGCACTTTCTGTAGCATCTACAAAACATTCCATTGACTATTAACTTGATCAGTTACCAACAATCCATGGGGCCTCTGCTTTTATTCACGCTGTTGTAAGAAATTATCATAATGTTCTTTTTTTAAAACATTACTTCTGTACCTTGTCATCATTTAAAAGGTAAACATCTAAGAGCCCTTCAACTCCTCCATGTTTTTTTCACCAGCATAGAACACTGCCCTATAATTCTTCCTTCTGGCCTATGATAAAACCTCTAATGCAGCGCTTCTTTTCAAAGCTTTGCCCTGGGCCTTTCAAATGTTCTATAGTCAACAAATGTACCTGCATCTTCATTGCTTGAGTCTTAAAACCTAACTCAACTGAGTTCTCAAGTTCCTCCACAGCTTTCTTCGGGACTGTCTCCTTAGTCTCATTTCTCTTATGTATTTCCAGGCTAAGAGGTGAAGGAAGCTTTATATAAAGCTGCTTTCAGATCACTTCTCTTCTATATTCAAGTACAAATGCCTGCTTCTTTGTTTCTCATGCTATCTGCATCTCTAATATTTAAGTACTTTCCTGTCAGCTTTCCCTCAGTGATTGAGGGATTATTACCAGTTTCATGACCTTTCTACTGCAAGGTCAGCCATTATCCTAGGTAACTTCAGGGTACATAGAAATAGTCTATCCAACACCATAACTTCACAAATATTTGAAGTTCCCTATTTCTGTAAGCATTATTTTTAGTTTTCTTTAACCTCTTGTTTTCCTGATTATGTCCTGGAAGCTGTCATCAGCCTGAACTAGTCTGATTTGGATATCTTAAATGCAACTATTCCACTCTTTGAATCTTATCTTTCTGGTTCTTTCATTTCCTTAAAGATATCACAGATGTTAATTCTTTTACATCTCACAGATTCCTTTAGTTCCTTTTTTCCTCCATTTACCACCCCACATTCACACCCTGCAGTCTATCAGCCTTTTCCTTGTCTAATGTCTCCTGATAACAGGCCCAGACACCATAGTTCACCATGCAACATACTCTCTCATTGCCATCTCATTCTTCTGTACTCCTATTCTTTCACCAAAACCATAAATCTTAACTCTGAATTCATGTTAAAACCAGCTTTCTCTATTCCTTTATCATGGTATGTAAATATCCATTCCCAAGATTAGCATCTTTTCAATTCATAGTCTCTAAACGTATTTTGACCCTCAACATTAGTGATAGTATGAATAATGGTCTCAGAGATGACCACCTCCTAATCCCTGAAATGTGAATATGTTAGGTTACATGGCAAACAGGAATAAAGGTAGCAGATAGAATTACAGTTGTTAATCAGTTGACTTTAAGACAGAGAGATTATCCTAGATAATTTGGGTACATACAATATAATCAACAACATCCTTTCAGTGTGGAAGATGGAAACAGGTGAGTTGTTGTGAAAGGTTGAGTCATGAGAACATATTGGGTAGTCATTCCTGGCTTTTAGACAGAAAGAGGCCACAAGCCAAGGAATTAAGACAGTATCTAATGGTTGGAAAAGGCAATAAAATGGTTTCACCCTAGAGCCTAGAAAGGAATGCAGCCCTACTGATACCTTGGTTTTAGTTAATAAGACACATGTCAGATTTCTGAAATATAGAGCTTCAAATAATGAAATAGTGTTTTTCAAGCTACTTCATTTATAATAATTTGTTATAACAGTAAAAGAACACTAATATACCCATTAACTTGATATGTTCCCATATCTAGGATTTACTTTCATTTTCTTCTGCAGGTATTCCTAGTTTGTATTCAACCACTGATTGCAAAAACAGAAAAAAAAGGACTGTTTTGAACGTTTCATTGAGAAGTTTGTAGTCAGAAGGCATAGTTTTCCCTAACTTTCTTTCTCACAATCCACAAATTTATATGAAGGTACATTCATTCTCACCAACTTTCTTAAAATTTCAAGTTCCACTTTAAGCACATCTTACCAACACTATATAGGAAAGACATTGCTCAAATTCTCCTCTTGCTTATATTCTCTCCCCTTAAAATGTAAGAAATTTCCAAGTATTAGAGGGTAATATAATTCTCCCTTTGCCCCATAACCTAAAGCTACAGTTTCATCTCTTCCTCCCACTTCTTATTCAAACTTTTTGAAACTATAGTCTATTTTTCTTACTCTCACACTATAAGCCTTTGCTGATAGTCTGATTCTCTACCATATCTTCTACCTGTTGAATTTTTAAATTCTTCTTTTATTTTTCTTAGAGAAGTTTTAGGTTAACAATAAAATTGAGAGAAAAGTATAGGGATTTCCCATAAACAATCTGCTCCCACACATGCAGAGCCTCACCTATTATCAATATCACTCACCATAATGGTATATTATCAGGAATAACTGATAACTATGCTGATATATCACAATCATCCAAAATCCACTCTTGTTTTACATCCTATGGGTTTGGACAACTGTATAACGGCATACATTTGTCATTATAATCATACATAGTATTGTCACTGCCCTAAAAATCCTTTACATTCTACTGATTTATCTTATCTCACAGACACACACACAGACACACAGACACACACACCTTCAGACAACAACACAATTTTCTCATTGTCTCCATAGTTTCGCTATTTTCAGAATGTCATTTAGTTTGAATCATACAGTGTGTAGCCTTCTCAATTTTCTTCACATAATAATACGCATTTTAAGTTCCTCCACGCATTTTCATGACTTACTTGATAGCTCATTTCTTTTTAGTACCAAATAATATAGTCCAATGTCTGGATAACACAAATTATTTTCCCGTTCACGAAAGATACCTTGGTTGCTTCCAAGTTTTGGTAATTATGAATAAAGCTGCAATAAATATTGGTGTGCCGGCTTTTGTGTGAACAAAAGTTTTTAATTCTTTGGGGTAAATACCAAAGAGTGTGATGGCTTGATAGCATAGTAAGAGTTATGGTTAGCTTTGCTGTCAAACTGTCTTCCAAAGTGGTTGAACTATTTTGCTTTTGCACCAGCAAGGAAGAGTGTTCCTGTTCCTCTATATCTTCACATTTAATGTTATTAGTGCTACAGATTTTGACCATTCTAATAGGTGTACATTATATTGGTATTTGATTATTGTTTGATTTTTCCTTACCCTGATTACATATAATGTGGAGGATATTTTCGTATGCTGATTATATATCTGTATATCATCTTTCATGAGTTGTCTGTTAAAGTTTTTGACTCATTATTATATTGGGGTCTTTGTACTTCTATTGTTGAGTTTTAAGAGTTCTTTGTATATGTTAGATAACAATCTTTTATCAGATGTCTCTTTTATAAACATTTTCTCCCAATCTGTGGCCTATCTTCTAATTTTATTGACATTGTCTTTCACAGATTATCAGTTATGTCAGTCTTAAATCCTGTTTTTGGTATTGTAATATAAAAAGGCATCTTTGTACCCAAGGTCATCTAGGTTTTGTCTTATGTTATCTTCTAGGACTTTTATAGTTTGCATTTTACATTTAGTTCTATGATACATTTTGTGTTAATTTTCATGAAGGGTGTAGCCTCTGTATCATTTTTTTGCATGTAGATGTCTAGCACCATTTGTTGAAGGAATTATCTTTGCTCCATTGTATTGCTTTTGCTCCTTTGAAACATACCAGTTCATTGTAATTAATAAAGGTTTATTTCTAGTCGCTCTATTCTGTTTCATTGATATATTTGACTGTTCTTTCACCAGTATCATACTGAATATGCATATTTCCCTTGCTCTAATCTCAGACATTGAGTTTCTTTTCTTTTTTCAAGATTTATTTTTATTGTTTTTGAAAGAGACAGAGACAGAGACAGAGAAAGACAGAAAGAATGGAGGAGGGCCCAGAGAAGTCTCCATAATTTCAAGTCATTCATTTTCTACATAGTTTGCATTCTACAGGTGGGTACAGGGCTATGCAGAGCAGGAACTGACTGGGGGCCTCCTGAATAGGAGACATGCCCACAGGAGCCAGGGGCCTCCCACATAGGAGGCTGGCCACAGTGAGAACTGAACTGGGGGCACACCCCAGTTCAGCATATGGGTCTACACAGGCTGGAGCCAGGATTTGATCCTCAGACCCTGGAGCTGCAAGATGAGCACTCAACCTGGTGAGCCATCCTGGCATCCCAAGCTTTTTTTCTTGTGATATCTATTGCATATAGTAATAATTTGTCTTTAATTTGGGGTCCTGGGCTTACATTTCTAATATGTTAGTCAAAAACCTGTGTCAAATAATTCTCAGACTTTTCCCAAAGGGCTTTTATTTCAAACCCAATTTCTAACTACAAGGTAAAAGTTCACAAGATCTCAGTGTATGGAATGGCAAAGCATGGTTAAATTTCAGGAAAAAAATAAAGGTGATTTAAACCATTTCCCACTTGCCCCAAGAATAATCACTGGTGGTGCTTGTGGCCACAGCATTTACCCTGACCTAAGTTGCAGATAACACTGCTATCCTTACCACCAAAATTTGCCACGTGAAAAAAAAAATTAAATACTGATCATCATATACATTTCTGTTACATTAGGGTTAGAGACAGCTTTGTTCAGAAATAACACCAAGAACAGTTTTTATAGTTTATTTTCACATTGAAAACCAGTCAGATTTGCTTCAACCTCAAAATGCATGTTTATGTAAAATTAAATGAACATGGCAGCGAGATGCACATTTTTTTCTTTTTCTAAATGGGAAATGGTTTAAAATAATTCATGTCAGATTCTAACAAGAAATTTTACTTTGAAGAAATAAGCTATTTCTTATAGGTCAATGCTTGTTTGTGTGTTATGATTATGATTAGAAAAAAAACAAAATTAAGAAAACATTTCTCCTTCCACCATGCCTTTGGCAACCACTATTCTACTTTCTGTCTCTATACATTTGACTATTTTAGATATCTCATAAAATGGAATCAGACAGTATTTGCCTTTTTGTCTTTCTTGTTTTTAATCTTTCTTAGACTTTCATCAACAACCAGCCTTAGAGCTCAACCAACTGCATTATCTTGAGGCCTTTTCTTATAAGGTTTAAATTTGTGCACAGCAAATTGGGTCTTGGTGCAGAGATAATCTGAACTTTTGTATCTTGGCAGGGCTGGATTGAATTTATAGTACAACATGCTAAGCCTATTGAGTTAAGCTTTATCCTAACTTTTGTTTTTCTTTTTATTTGGAATAAATCTGGCCTCAACCTATCCTAACTTTTTAATGTGAAGAATTTTCAGGCAGAGAATCCCTCAAAACAGCCCAGTCTACTCTGAAAAAAAGGACAAGAGAGAATAAAAAAAAAGAGAGAGAGAGAAAAGATGGGAGGAAGAAGACAAACAGACAGTCAGACACACAGACATATCTAAAAAAGGGGGTGGGAGGAGATGTAGACATTTATTATGAAATTGTAGTATTGAAAGTATAAATAACAGGAATATATTTTTATTTACCGTTTGATTTAAGTATTAAAAGGTTATTTCTCAGTTTGTTCATATAACATGACAGTTTTCTGGAAATCACTTTTAAAATCTTGATATTGCATCATAACACAGATTTTTTGCCTACCTAAAAATGTTTTTCACCTCTGACATACCTCAGATCTAGGTAAAGTGATTTATTGATAGGGACACAAAATATGGGTTTCTACATAGTGGCACTAAATGATGCAAAACAAAGTAAGACTTATTTAGAATATTACCTTGAGAGCATTTTCATATACTCCCAGAAATTAAAAAAGAAACAATATTCTAACTCTAGAAAAGTTGAAGTAATTACTCATTACCTGATATAGCTGAAGGAAGAAGCCTTTGAATGAAACCCAAGTAATACTCATTTGAATTTCAAATGTTTATGACATTTTCTTATGTGTTACAAGAAAACAAAGAATATAAAGCCAATATAGTTACAGGATATTTAATATTCTTTGGTAACACACACACACAGCAACAGGGTATCTAAAGTATTATATAAAAGGTTTGCAAGGCTTTATTTGACAAGGTATTGTGAGATCCTCAAAAGTACCAACAGTATCTTTTCTATCAGCTCTTTATAAATATACTGAAAAAATATATAAATAAATATTCTGAGTCATAAATGAGTGACTGAATGAATTAAGCAACAAAGCAAAAGGCTAAAACAAAATGGCAGATACTACCTCTTTTCCTATTGTTTCACTTCAAATTTACCTCATAGACTACTATATGCTTTAAGAGGAGGAACCATCGTGCTGAGGGATTGTGTTGGAGACTGGGGCTTGAAAACAAATTATACAATACCACTGTCTTTAGAATCTGTCTTCAGATGAAAAAATGGGAAAGCCTAAGAGGCATCCAATTGGTAGCAAATGAGCCACAGTTAAACAAACCAAGAACAAGACTACACAAAATGTAAAATATTTTGCATATATATAACAATCCCAGCATGTTTATAACGTAAGTTCCTTTTTTTAATCCCTCTGTACAATTTCTTATTCTGTTATGATGCTTATTAGTTACATCCTTCAAATTAAAAAAAAAAAGCTGTGATTCTATTTTTAGAAACAGTAAGACCCCCAAAAAGAGAGCGCTTAGTGGCAACCTGACAAAGGAACAATAGGAGACAATATTCCTAGGAAGGCTAGAAAGAAGAAAGGTGTATGAAGGAGAGCTAAGAAGAAAATTTAAACTACAAGAAGGCAGCACAGTTATAGACACATGGCAACTCATCTCATTACCTGCTTCCATAGCATCTCCCATTAAGGGGGTATATGGCTTTCTGTCACCATGATTGATGCACAAAATCACAGACATGTCACAGCATTAAGAAGCTTCATGACTACAAAGACATGCTGCCTTAAAGGGAGCTTTAACTGAGCTCAAATATAGAGCACCGCTGTCGAAGCACTCAGGGCTCTCTTCCAATCTGATATCATTAAAATGATGTTTTGAACTGCTTGTAATTTGAAACAATAGGAATGCTATTACTAGAGGAGATGGGTCACGTCTGTGTCAAAGCTAAAAATCATTAGTTGCCTACTACTAAGAGTATTTTGTTTTAATGACTCTATAGAAATAAGGATATTGGTTATTTTGAGCATATGATGAAATAACAACTATATTTTCCCTAGAATTCTAAGATCTATTATATAATAAAGAATATCTAATATAATATAGATGACAGAATAAGCCAAAAGCTCAAAAATTATAAAGAAAATTGTATTTTTATTATCAAATTAGATTTATCAAAACAAAGATACTAACAAGTCTTCCCCTTTAGAACCAGCTAACTTGATTCTCAGAAGCATATTTTGAGCATTTCAAGCCCATCATTTTCAAATAAAATATCTGAGTTGCAAAACATGGAAAGAGGAGAACTATACGCTTCCTATGACTTTTCTTTTTGTGCATCTAAGAGAACCATAATGTTTTAGCAAAAATATCATGTGCTAGGAAGGCAAACTTTGGCGATCTGGATCTATAGTACTCTCTTATATGAGCATAAACAAAATTCAATTAAAAAAAATATTTTTTTCACTTAAAATTTTAATCATCTAATGAAGTTTTAAACATCATAACTAGTATCAGTGTAATTTGCCTTTATTGAATCAAAAAATACATACAGTATTAACAAAGGAGCAGTATTACTTTGTCTGTTAATCAGTCTGTACCCCAGTATTTAGGAAAACGTTTTGTACATGATGGACACTCAATGAATATGTGCTACCTAAATAATAAGATTGTAAGAGCTGTACCATTTATGCGAATATACTTCTATAATATTCAAGGTAAACTTTAAGCAGAATATAAAACGTTCTGAACAATTTATTGAAAGACTCCAAACTAATCATACTGAAAAAATCCATTATTAGTTATATCATTGGATTTTGTGATTTTTTTTTTTTTAGAACCCACTATTATCACAATTGCTAGGATCTGTGGTTGTTCTCAGCTGAAATGCACCCTCTCTATACAAATTAATGTTAAAGAGTAGATCCTAAAAGGTAAAGTTATAAAGTTGAATATAACCTCTATTATCCCTCTAATGCAAAATAACTTATTGTCTGCTGTAGTGTCAGTTTTAGTTGATAGTTTAATTAAAAATCCATTTTATTTTAAGAAAAAATTAGAATGGCACTATACTGATCACAATTTATTAGAGATTAGTGCTTACTGGATTTGAGCATGAATTCTTTTTTTTTTTTAAGATTTATTTTCTTGTTTTTGACAGAGACAGAGAGACATAGAGAAGGGGGAGAGCCCAGGGTAGTCTCCATAGTTGTACATCATCAGTTTTCAACATGGTTTCATTCCACACAGGTGGGCAGCTGCCTTACAGGGTGGGAATCGGGCTGGGGGCCTCCCTCATGGGAGGCATATGCCAGCCTTGAGCCAGGGAACAAACGAGGACGGGGGTCAAGAACAGAACTGGGGGCCTCCCACATAGGAAGCACACCCTAGTTCAGCTTATGGTTCTGCACCATAAGCTGGGGCCAGGGTTTGATCCTTAGTCCCCAGGGCTACAAAGCAATCACTTAACCCACTGAGCCATCCTGGCTTCCCTGAGGGTGAATTCTATATGGAAACAGGAATAAAAAATGATGAACAACATAAATTTACCATAGTTCAGTAACCTTTTCTCATCCTCATAGTAGAATTCAGTAAAATTTATCAACTGTAAGTAATTGTAAATTATAATACATGTGTATGAAATATATAAGAAGTAATAACAATGTATATACTATGACCAAAAAAAGCAAAAAAAAAACCCAAAACGAAACAAAAAACAAACCTATATTGTTCTCAGCTTAATATTTATACTTATAAGGACATTTAAATAGAATCAGTAACACAAGCCACTGCTGGATAGAAATCAGAGATGGGGTAGCTGCAAATAGAGTGGGCAGAAGAAATACTTTATATACACGCTGAACCACACAACCTGTGATATCACTGCTGAGAAAGAAGAGAAGCAGACAGACCAACCTGAAGCACAGGGGGCGACTTTATGATCAAAGAAGTCTGGCAGGCTTTGTGACTGAAAGGCAGAGAGTCAAAGCAGAGCTGGGTTTTACAAGCAGAGCGGCAGCAGCAGCCATACAGCGCGGTACTGTTTTCGCATGTATACGGTGGAAAGGACCACTGGCCATTCTGTCCTTTTGTCATAGTCACTCTATATGGATAGTGATTGCAATAGAAGTGTCATTTGTTACAAAAAGAGATCAAATATTTTAACATGACCACTCTTCATTGGGAGACTACATGAGGTCAGCTAGGATGTAAGAGCTGGCTGTGGTGGTAATAGTAAATCTACTTCAAATTGACTGATTATAACAGATTTAGTTTTCCTCAGTGTACAAATAGCACAGTCTCTTTTTGTTTAGTTTGAATAAATTAAAATAGCAGATACTCTTTTTGCTTAGTTCAAATGGATTATAAAATATCTTAAAATTAAAGAATATATATATAAATTACCTAAGGTTGTACCTGGTACACACGAGGGGGAGACCTAAAAAAAAAATGGCATTATCTTCTAGAGAGCAAGTCCCTTGTAGTAGAGGCTTCCCCAGCTGGGTGAGTGTTCTAGGAGCCCGTCTACATCAATGTCCCAAAAGGCATTGTTGTGAGAGGCTGAATTTGGATTCAGTGAATTTTTTTGGACTCTTTCAACATGTTTGCCCATTTCACTATGAGTGATTTACACAAATAACATGCAGCATGACAACGCTCTGGACCACACCGTGCTGAGTGTTCAGCAGTTTTTGACCAAAAACAGCATGACCCCATACCCTACCCTCTCTGATCACCTGATCTTGCCCCTAGTGACCTTTTCTATATGTCCCGAGATGAAAAAAGTCCTCAAAGGGAAACATTTTGCTGATTTGAACAAGATAAAACAAAAACAGCAGAAGCACTAAAAGGCATCAAAATCAATGAGTTCAAAAACCGCTTTGGGCATTGGAAAAGAATTCTGATTAGATGTATGGCATCAATCTGAAGTTTAAACATGTAAGAGTAAATACACAATTTTTTATAAATAATTTCTGGTTTTTGTTGGGTCCCCCCTTGTGGAAGTACCAAATAATTGCTACTTCCAAATGCTAATAACAAATTAATAAATTTTAATTTATTCTATATGATTATGAAGTAAATTGTTCCATCAAATTGAAATTATATGTGAGAGTTAAAAATTAGAGATACAAAATATAATATAATATGTGGAGTACTAAATAATCCTGACTGTGAAATTTAAGCTGTTGTGGGTAAAGGACTTATCAATTGGCCCATATGAGCAGCTAAGTAAGAAAACTACAATTCTGTTTATGGGTTTTTGATTTCTAGTCTTGTCTTGAGACATATATCAAATAATCTTTCTGTAATTGTGGTTATACAAAGATCTACCTGAGTCTCTGTTTTCAATTCTTTAGGGTTTATACTAATATTTTTAAAGACAGAAGAAATCTAATATGTTTGTAGGCTTCCTATATTTGTTATTGCCAGTATAAAATGTAGAAAATAAATTATGTGTCTTTATGTTTGGCAAATATCATTTCGGGAGAAAACATAAAAATTTAGTAGTCAACCTTAATAAAGTTCAAGTCAGCAAAGTACTATGGGGTCCTACATAGGTAGAGGCGTACTCTGCATACAATCATTGTCCTTTCAAAAGTATGCCTCATCAGTTAAGTGCCTACCAAGGGTCCTCAAACTACGGCCTGTGGGACACATGTGGCCCGCCGAAAACATTTATCCGGCCCCCTGGGTGTTTTTGCCAACGCTGCCTGTCCTGCTTAGCAGCCGACTCATCCCGGGCCCGCAGTGTGCATGTGTGGACATGCTGAGGGACAGTGAACTGGCCCCCTGTTTAAAAAGTTTGAGGATGCCTGGCTAGACCTTAATTTGCTATCTCTTCAGAACCAGTCTTAATAGCTATTGTAGTCTGCAACTCAATTAGCAAATCATATCCTGTTAGAAATCATAATGGGGCTAGATTAAATTATATAAACAATATTCACCTTGGCAATATTAACATCAGAGTATTTTATTATTGTTCTTGCCCTGCCTGCTCTTTATTTTATTTGACTTTAATATTTTTAAAAAGTTGTCATCTCAAATTTGATGAAGTATACTCTATTCAAGTCTCAGAGTTTTAATCTACTTTGTGTTGTACCACAGCATTGACTGGACACAAATCTGTGAATAAATTTTAAAGCACCAGTAGAGGATTAACAAATAGAAGGGCTTACAGAACAAACTTCAGCAAATAGTGTAATCAGAAAACTTAAAGGATTATCACAGCGATGACAACCTCCCTAAATTGATGTGTATGTGTACATATAAAATCTTTCCCAATGCTAATTGCTGTGATATTTGTCTGTCACTAAAAGCTGACTCTTTCCTAATTAGCCTAATGCCCCCTTTCTTGCCAATGTCATCAGTTACACTCTGCAACATTATCATTCAGTATATCATTACAGAATTCTGGCATCTTGAAATTGTTCAGGACAGAGAGGTTGATTGTAGAAGGGAAAATGTTGGCCAAGCCTCTGCCCCTGCTATATATGCGCCATACTCCTTTTATATCTAGAACTCTATTTATATTAATGGAGAAAGTTTGAATTCCTGGAACACTCTATGCTCTTATTTCAAAGATCTTTGCATTAAGGGCCACCTATTCCTCTTCGGCTCAAGGTCTATCATGAATTTCACAAGGAGACCTCTTTAGACTGTATCTTAAATTGGCTCCCTCTTTCACACAATGACATGCCACATTATAGCACCCTTTCCTAGCACTTATGGTATATATATTTTATGACTATTTGAGTAACATCTGCCTCACCAACAAAAGGTCAGCTCCTTGAGGATAAGGATCTTGCCTGCCTTCATTCACAGCTATGTTCCTAATTCTTTGCATAGTGTGTGGTACTACAGTAGGCACTCAATGGGTGGGTGAATGAATGAATGAATGAATGAATGATAAACATAATAGTGAACTTTTAAAAAATATGCTTTGGGGAAGCCGGGATGGCTCAGTGGGTTAAGCGCTCACTTTGCAGCGCCGGGGACCAGGGATCGAGTCCCGGCCCCAGCCCGTGCGGACCCATATGCTGAACTGGGGAGTTCCCCCAGTTCAGTTATCTCTCTGTCTCTGTAGCTCTCTCTCTCTCTCTCTCTCTCTCTCTCTCTCTCTGTCAAAAACAATAAAAAAAACAATAAAAAAAGAGAAAATTAAAGTAACATGTTAAAAAAATGCTTTATGGGAATTTAATGTATCATGTGGAATTCTGATTACGAAGTATATTGTCGATTAAGAAATTGGACATTAATTTTGAATTATAATTGAATAATCATGTACCTTTAGAGCTGATATCAGTGGATCAAGCTCTCTGAACATTTCATCACTTCTAATTGAAACTTTGGAACTGCAGATAACAGAAAGACTAGGGGAAGCCAGGATTGCTCAGCAGGTTAAGCACTTGCTTTGCAGCCATGTGGTCTTTGGATCAAATCCTGGCCCCTGCCCATTCAATTCTCACTGGAGCAAGTCTCCTATTTGGGAGGCGCCCAATTCAGCCCCAGTTTGTGGGGGTGTGCCTCCCACGAGGAGGCTCCTGCCTGGTCTCCACCCTGCTTGGCCCCTGCCCACCTGTGTGGAATGAAACTATGTCAAAAACTGATGATGTACAACTATGGAAACTGCTCTGTGCCTTCCCTCCTATCTCTGTCTGTCAAAAACAATAAAATAAATCTAAAAAAATAAACAAACAAAACAAAACAGAAAGACCATTGATAGGCAGACATTTCTCAAGAGAAGATTAGAAATCAAAAACGCATGAACATAATTGCAGTTTTCTTATTAAGCTGCTCATATGGGCCAATTGATAAGTCCTTCTTTACCCATGACATACTTGTTAATACTAAATATCCCAAGTTATTCCAAGATAGAAATCAAAATGTCTCCTTAACATTAAAGCAGTTTATAAATTTAATATATAATTTCTCCTTACTCTAGTCAATAAATACAGAAAAATTCTCATTCTATTCTGTACCTATTTTCATTTAATATTGAAGTATACTTATAGCTCTATATAATGAATGTCATTTTCTATAATTCTTCACCTCTGAAATACAAAAAGAAATTTCTGAAAATACTTGTAACATTTAGTTTACTGATACTCTGTCTATGAATAATACTAATTTAGAAGTATGTATAGACATGAAACTATGGAGGGTGAAAAATAAACATGGCAATGAGAATGTATTTTCAGCAAATATTTACTAAGTGACTACCAGGTACTCTTCTGTGTCGGAAGTGATGTCACCCTGTGTGATATTATGACAGTTAATGGCAAGAGTACTTGTCCTGAGAGACTCGATGTAACCCCTGAGGATGGCTGGTTAGTCAATGACAGGTAAGATTCCTCGAGGAGGAACAACCTAAGATAGGCACAGTCGCATGGGGGACATCGGAATAATATTGGAAAAATAAGAAATGAGACTTTGTCTCTCCTTTTCAGGAGTTTCTCTTCTCTTGCCCGTTCCCCCTCAAAGGAATGATAGAGGGTTGCTGGAATGTTTCTGCCTGGCTTGAGAATGACCAAGACTCCCAGTCTGGGAGATGAACAACTCCCCTGACTTCATTGATATGCAAGTTTGGCAGTCTGTTCCTAATTGATCTTTTGCTAATGCCAGCAGGTTTCTTCTTGGAAAGGGAGTTTTTCTGTAGGTGACTGCAAACAAATGGTTGCTTTAAGATGATACCTCTGTGTTCCCAGACTTGTTGTCTCCAAGTAATCTTTGGTGTAGGAAGTCTGTTTTGTATCTAGTTAACCAATTATCTCATTGCTGTAGAATGTACACGTGATCTTTTTCTATATATTGAGCTGTAAAAATAAACTCGGGGCTGGAGATTGCAAAGACCTTCTGATAGCCCTCCCAATCCCATTTTCTGTGTCTGGTTTCTTTGTCTCTCTCTTTCTTTTTAATCCTCACGCCCAGCTCCGGTTACCATTGGACTTTGACGGCAGGCTCCATCACTTCTGCTCTTTCTTTTATTGTTATTGTTAAATGTAGTAGTAGTAGTAGTAGTAGTAGTAGTAGTAGTAGTAGTAGTAGTAGTAGTAGTTCTATTCAGATAATCAGTATTCTGGTATAATAACATAAATAATATATTATTCTTTTTATTCTCTAATATAAATACTGTATTTATCTTGAAAACAGATTCTCATATAATTCACTCCTGTATATGCATCTACATATATGTTACAATAAAATTAATTTTTTAACTTTGATGTTAAAATAATTTCTAGCCAAAAAAGAAAGAAACGGTAAAACTTTAATGAAACCTTTGATGCTGGCTATCATAATATTTCAAGAATCTATATGTTTGCTTATAAAATTTTCTCAAACTACCTGCCAAATATTCACAATCTATTACCAACCTTAAAAGAAAAGCTGTACTTTTCAAGTTTGCAAGGCTGAAATTTACTAGCAACAATAATGGTCTCAACAACCGTAAACACCTAAAGAAAACTACTTCTTATTAATTCCTTCTATCATGGGACAATTTTGTTATATAATAGGATTAGGAAAGTCAAAGACTAGGGATGCCTGGATAGCTCAACAGGTTGGGTGCTTGCCTTGCAACCACAAGATCTGGGGATTGAATCTCTTCCTGGTCATGTGGTACCATTGGGATGCCAGTGAAGGTATTTGTCTCCCATAAGGGAAGCCCCCAGTTCAATATCACACTGCATGGCCCCACATCCACCTGTGTGGACTGAAACCTTATCAAAAACAAAACAAAACAAAAAACTGATGACATATAACTATGGACACTACTCTGCCCCCCAAGTCCTTCTCTCTGTCTCTATCACCCTTTCTCAAACAATCAAAAAAATCTCAAAAAAATAAGAAAGGAAAGTCAAATACAAATGAACCATTCTCTTCTGTGATCAATCTCAACATATTACTAAAGAGAGTTTACCATTTCCTTCTTTTTCTACTTACTGTCTGTTCACCACCACAACTCTGAATCATCCTTTCAAATTTACTAAGGAACACAGAGTCCTGATATAATCTTCTTTATCACAAAGAGGCTCCTAGGAATTCTGTTTTTTCTTCCATTCTGCTGTTTTCTCTTAGAATCTCATCTCAAGAAATGGCTCTGTCATGTCATTCAAGTGCACACTTCCAAAATTTTGCTACATTTTTTCAAATGCAAAGCATATCCTTTTCTCCTCTATTCTGGCTACTCAAATATTGAATATTCATCACAGTTATTTCAATTTTTACAAAAATAATTTATAAAAACAGAATTGTAATATAATTTTTTTCTTCCTATAATGTCATATTGCAATGGTCTGTTTAATATAGTTGGCAATTACCATGTACTACACATTTCTGGTCCTGAAGTAACATACAAGTATAAATCTTTTATCCATATCTTCCTTCTTTTACTTCTTTTTTCTTCAAGTAGGCTATTATTGCCTAGAGATCAGGGGAAATGTGTCAAGTTTCTTAAATTCCAACACTTCAAAGCTCAATCAATGTTCATGGGGAAGCCAGGATGGTTCAGCAGGTTAAGCACTCTCTTTGCAGCCACGGGAAGTGAGGATTAAGTCCTAGCCCCGGCCTGCGTGGACGCATGTGCTGAACTGAGGTGTGCTTCCCATGCAGAAGGAGGCCCCCAGTTTGGTTCTTGCCCCCTGGTTTGGCCCTTGGCTCGAGGGGGGCCCTCAGCCTAATTCCCGCCCTATGCAGCTCCTGCCCACCTATATGGAACGAAACCATGTTGAAAAACTTATGATGTACAACTATGGAGACTGCTCTGGGCCCTCACCCTTCTCTCCCTCCACCCACCCCACCCCCCATCAAAAACAATATAATAAATCTTTAAATAAAATATTCATGATTGTTATCTAGTATACCTATTAGAGTTCCTTGGTTATTTTATTAAATAAAATAAAATGACATTTTATTTGGTCCCTGGGAATGACATGCTCTCTTTCATTTTCAAGTAGAGAAAATAAATCTTAGAATGAACTCATAGCTATATGTCATAAGAAAAGTAAAAACTTAAAATGCTATGAATATTCAAAGGAAAAGATATAACACTGCTCTGAAATTGCACATCAGATAGATCTCTGGAGAGGTTGGGATTTAATAAGACCACTGAAAAGTACACTGGATTGGAAAATACAGGTACAATGATCTGGGAAATAAGTTGTTGATTTATTATCCTACACTTCAAAGAACAGTAAGCATGCTTTTAGAGAAGTCTCATAAGAATTAATAATGACATCAAAGGACTTGGACTGGACCATAAATTTCAACCTAATTCAGAAGATTTGGTTGTGTCTCTGAGATGAGGTAGATTAATTTGATGTACAATTATGTTTCCAATGCCAAGATGTTATAGTCTTGATTGTTTAATCACTTACTTCTAAAATGACCTTAATAAACGTATTTTGCAGAGATCCACAAAGCAGAAATAAACTTTATCTTATTTAAAATTGCAATCTCTGCAATTCAAGTGGAAATGATTTTTTCTTTAATTTATTACATACTAACTATAATGAGAGTAGGAAGTATTACTATTTTATTGTCATATGCTCAGCTGCTAGAGAGCATGTACATAATTCCCTTAAGGTGACCAACCGTCATCCTTTTGGAAGTTCTGTCCTTCCTCGAAAAGTGTCCTCCTAGATGTCCTCCTTTTTGATATGTAATACTAGATGTCCTCCTTTTCTTTTCTTTTCTTTTTTTTTTTTTGGTTATTAAATTTATTGTGGTGACATTGATTGGTAACAATTAGATAGTTTCCAGATGTACAAGTCCACATCACATCACCTATGCTTCGCATTATGTGCTCACCACCCAGAATCAGCTGTCCTCCTTTTCATTGGAAAAAAGTTGGTCACCTTAATAATTAGGACAAGGACTTCTGGGTTTACAGAGGAGAAAGTATGTAAGTAAGACTATGATCAAGGTATTCACATTTCAAGAAACTCATTTTAAAACCACCTATAAATAAGTAGACTCAGTTCTTCACCTTTGCTTTTGAAAATCATATGGCACTACATCATTGCTATTATCCGTAAAAAAAAAAGGTATTCTTTCTGCTTAATAGATTTCTAAAAACAGGTGAATAACAATTGTATCAAAAAGTAATCCACCTTTAAACCTAGTTATATAATAACTATATCTTTGATGTTCTAGACTAGCCTTCTTAAAACATTTCTCTCTCTTTTTTTTGTAAAGCTATATATTTTTTTAATGTGGTTAAATGCATATAACATAAAATGTACCATCTTAACCATATTAAAGTGTATAGTTCAGCAATACTGAGTACATTCACACTGTTGTTCAAACAATCTCCAGAACTTTTTCATCTTGCCAAACAAAAACCACATATCCATTAAACAACAGTTCCCTATTCTCCTGTCTCTAAAACATTCCTTTCTAGTGTATTAAACAGGTATATATTTGTATGTTATATTTAGTAAAACTACCTAGAAACATCAAAATGAACCTTTGTATTAATTCCTTTATTATCCAATTGATTTTTTGTGTATCAACATTTTTACCTATGGTAGAAAACATCTGTAGAAAATCTTCAAGAAAATTTGCTTTTTAACCTCGAATAATTGTGGAATGTTTGGTATTAGTTTTAGTGAGTGATAGTTTTTAATAAAGCTTTCCTTTTACATGTAATTTCTAAACTAGTGTAAGCA
>PVKE010012777.1:0-37664 GCA_004027555.1 Craseonycteris thonglongyai
CTCAGAAAGCCATGCTGATTCAGGTTTATGACTGTATAAGGGTTTGTCATTCACCTTATTAATGAGCACTGACACGTTTAAGTACATACGTATACTGTGGTTATTTTTGTCTTAAGTGAGTAAAGTATGAATCCTGTTTACATATTTAAGACATTCTTGTACCCGCACACACGGACATTCCTAGGGGCACATCCTACTTCGCGGTGTTCCAGCTTTCGCGGAAGGTTCTGGTCCCCATTGACCGCGAAAAAAGAGGGATCACTGTATTTACAAATTATATTTAGGTACTATCAGTGCTTAACATTTATTGGTCTGTTGAAGCTCAAAGGAACCTTAAGCATTAGTCCTCATTATTACTACTTACTCAGAAACAGAAAGTCACTTGCTTAAGTGTAACAGAGACACATTTTATTCTATTTATTTGCTGACAACATTACTTATTTTAATTGCATCACCTAATTACTAGACAATCAGATATCTTCTTCTTTTTTTTTTTTTTTTAACAGAGACAGAGAGAAGGGGGAGGGCCCAGAGCAGTCTCCACAGTTGTAGATCATCAGTTTTTGACATGGTTTCTGGGGGACTCCCACATGGGAGACATGCCCCTCAAGCCAGGGAGTGTCGAACCTGGGGGGCAAGAACTGAACTGGTGGCCCTCTGCATGGGAGGCACACCCCAGTTCAGCATATGGGTCCACATGGGCCAGGGCCAGGATTTGTTCCTTGGTCCCCAGGGCTGCAAAGTGAGCATTTAACCGGCTGCGTCATCTCAGCTTCCCCAACAATCAGATATCTGTATCCAGTTAAGCAGATCAAGAGGGGAGAACTGAACAAATGAGATTAGTCATGGGATTTTCTTCTCTTTTCTTTATGTATGTGGTTGTTTTGGTGCTGGTCACCACACACAGGCAAGCTTATTGATCTGTGGGCCTAGCTTCCTGCATGGTCCTTAGCATTTAGTAGATATTAATTTAAGTGTTTGTCGCAGAGTAAATAAATGAACAAATAAAAGAACTGTCTGAGATACATGATACTGCAGAAGAGATTGTTTACCACGTCAAGATTAGCATGCTTACTCTCTATAACCATAGTTTCAAAGGAAAAATTTAACAGCAAATAACATTATATTTGATAGGAAAAACTACACAGTCATATGTTTGGAATATATGTACATGATAGAGTCAGACTATCAAATTAGAAACTTCTATTTGACTGCATAGCATCCTTTAGAGATTAGTCAATAGGCTTGATTATTTTTAAAGATTGTTTAAAAAGCTTACTTTCTTGTCAAACCACTCCTATGGGTAATCTAGAATCATTTTTTTCAGATGTGGTAGTAGTAAAGATTGGGCCTTTAATAAAAGACAATTCATACTATAACTTAATAAATACTGAGAATGATGTAATTCTGTGTACATAAATTGTTAAAAGGAATATATTTATGAACACAAATAGGCAAATTCTGAGGCCTACGGTGGTTTATGCTAGTAAACTGGAAAGCTATATGGAAAAAATGACTAATGATATACCAGCATCTGTCTGACTTTCCTAAAAACCCATATATTATTAATAAAGAGATGATCTCTAACATAACTAGCAGAAAAGAAATCTGAAGTTGTTTTCTGGGACAAGACCCAAAGTAGTCCATCACTCTATAAGCATTTACTGAGATGCTAAAGAGCGCCCATTGGAAATCAGGACCTGCATTTAGATAGTATTAATAGAATAGGTTCACGTTTTCATTGTTAGCATGATGCCACTAGGCAGAATGGGCAAGTTCTGGGTCCTTCTACTACCCTTACTTTTGTAAAGGAAAAAATAAAAGACAATTCTATTTTCATCATTTTAAGGCTTCTAGGATATTTCTAATGTATCTGTTGCTCTGAACCATTATTTTATGACATTTTTTATTTTACTCATAAACCACGAGTAATTGTGTTTAAACTTTACTAGATTTTCTTCTGTAACACCCTCCATAAAATTCTAACTTTTAAATTGAGCCTGATTTCCTAATCTTCTGTGAGATTGCTACAGACACCACGCTATGAACAAGGTTGTTTTCTTCTTAGATTGACAGCCTGCGGCTTAAAAAAGGAATGCAGATTTTGTTTGTTCTTAAGTGGTCTCAGGTGTGAAATCTACAGTTGAAGGTAATCTTAGAAAAAGTCCAATTTCAGAAGTATGAAGAACTATAGGTCATCATCACTTTTAGTACTTCAAAATCAAGAGAAGGAAAGACAACATTGTCTTAGCATCTGGCATGTAAAAAAGCATTTCAAAGCACCTGTGCATGTAGGAAAAATATCTGTTTAACATTTTCCTTAAATAAAACAGTACATTCAAAATCATGGTTTTCTAACTAGTATATGTTATCTATACCATATATATATAAGTATATATATATATATAGAGAGAGAGAGAGAGAGAGAATAAAATAGGATTTGAAGAAATGTAAAAACTGAATAAATTAAAAAGTATCAGATTATTAGTATGCACTTAACTATTTAGAATGGCATATGTCACTAAATTATGACACTGCATGATTTTTTGCATTGTTGTTCAATTAGCTAGTCACACATTTTCCATTTCTATTTTTCACTTTTGGTTACAGACCCCAAGACAGTGACTTTCACGCCTAGAAAGAGCTCACATGGAAATTACACTGAACATCAGCTGGTTTTATTATCTATTTCATGTTTGTGCAACAGAGTCCAAAACCTCCACTGAAATGTATTCTCTCTTCATTTATCAATTTTTGAAGAGTAGTAAGTGCTCAAGAAATATTTCCTGAGTGAAACCTCCTGAAATTCTGCACACGGGCAAAGGCCTTTTGCTTTACTCGCATAGCACCGTGCATTTAATTCACCCACTGATCTCACAGGCTAATTCAGATGGCAAGTAACAGACGACCAAACTCAAAATGACTTAAAGAAAACGTGTCCTCTCACAGAGGACGTCTGGAGACAGAATTTAGGCAGGGCAGGTTGATTCAAGGCATGACGATGTAGTCATGACATTCACCTTTCTGTTCTGCTCTCCTGGGTGTGTTGGCAGTTCTCCTCAAGATGTGACAGATGGCTGCAGCAGCTCCAGCTATCTCCTCACAGGGTGGGATTCAGAGGGCAAGAAAGGGCTTTCTTCCACATGCACCTCCTTTTAAGAAAAGGGAAACCTTTCTGGGCTGCCCATGCCCACCTCCAAACAGGCTTTCCCTCCAGCTTCCAGGGCAGGCTGGGCACATTCCCGAATCTACAACAGTCCTGGGAGGGGAACAGAATTGCCATAACTGGCTCATGTGCACACAACGCACTTCCTGGGTCAAGGGCACCTGAACCTTCCCTAAGACCATGTCTACACACTTTGTTTATATGAGTTAAAAAGAGAAAAAAAAGAGGAAAACAGTTGGCGTGGTCACCAATGGCAGTGACTTAGAATGGATGTACTTGTTTGTATTTTTATCAAAGTTTCAAAGGCTACCGAAAATATATATTCAACTAGCATTTTTGGAATACATGCTACTTCAACATGGACAGGGTACTGTAACCACTCTTGGAATGAAAAAATTAACATGACAGCTCTTACTTACATTGAAAAAAAAAAAAGGAGGGGTTATAATGTATTAGGTGTGAGGAGAGGCCAGCAGAAAAATCTTTCCTTCCATATGTGGTGTGTAGCTCCACTAAAGAAATATTGGGTCATATTAAAGTGAATTTGGTGAGGAAATCTACTCTTTTTTAATCCTCACATAGCTCTTTCTTCTTAGTCCTGTCTCTTAACATTCTGTGGTTTTTCCTGTCTGTTTTATTACTCAGTTACAGAAACAAATAGCAAAGATATCAGAGAGGAAGATTTGACCTTTGTCCATTGGAGGCTGGGTCTTAGGCCACTATAGTCAAACTTCAGTCCTCGTCTCCTACTTCCTCTGGTTCAAGTTTCCAGTCTGGCATGCAACATCATCTTTCTCACTGTTCCGTCAACCACTCATCCGCCTCCATGATAAAAAAGACAGTCAGTCCATCCAATGAGCAACCTTCATAAACCCCAAGTGCTTAAACGTGCAAGTGTTTAATGAGCAAGAACTGGAGTACGAAGCAAGTCTTGACTGTTTTTCTCACTTGTGGGATTCTTTGTGGACGCTGATGTTTTCCTGTGTCTTACAAAGACTTATTCAGCTGACATTGTCTACATCTTATTACTTATACCAGGCTGCTAACTTTTGTGAGGGAGAGTTGAAGACTTGTACAGCTATATTAAAACCTTACAGAAAGTAAGTGCACAACATTGTTTATCAGTCTTATCGGTAAATCCTTGCCATTTGCTAAACGGCCCTTTTGTAAAGATGTATTAATGTTATTATACCTCCAGAAAGATGTGAAAACTAGTACAGTGATTATAGCTGTTTTCACTGGTAAACAATTATGGGACAGAAGGATTTTTAGATTAAAAAAAAATTTAACAGAGGACCTTATGATGATATGGTAAGTGGGATGTGGGGAAGAGAAATAACATTACATGGGTCAGGCACTGTGACAGGAAATTCAACGTGCTACTTTACTGATTTTGCCTGAAACGCTCATTCTTTTCCTGTCTTCCATTTCCCGGACTGGAAGCTTCTGAAAAATAAAGACTGGAGGTCATTCACTGTTATATCAGGACCTAATGGGAGATAATAGGAGGTATTCAATAAATATTTGTTGGATTAATGCAATTCAGAATATTCTTGGAGCAAGATCCTATTTACATATGAGGAAGCAGTCTGGGAGAAATGAACCCATCACCCTATTGGTTGAATAAGTAGGTTCATTTGCAGTTTTGAAGCCCAGATTCACAAACCCTGCACTCAAAACCATGGTATGTGTGCCTGCTAGGCTGCTTCTGTAAACTAAGATGTCTTTTGGAGGTCCTGCCTATCTTATATCATACCGCTTTCTCCATGAATAATAATTCATGGGGTTCCTGGGTGGTCCCCATTTCTCAGCAGTGAGCTATGGCGAGTCATGTTCCCTCCTTATCCTTGGGCCTGTGGCCTTGCACATTCTGTCTTCTGTGGTGTGCCCTTTTCCACCTCCCTTTCATGCCCCAATGAATTAATTCATCCTTGAATCTCAAATGTGTAACCCAGGGCCTGGCACAAGATAAGGCCCAGTGACATAAATTATTCAATGATAATAAATGAAAAAAACTTTTCCTTATAGTCAACCAGATTCTACCACATTATGGCTTATACCCATTTAATCATAATTATTACCATATTTCTTTATTTTTATTACTTTGTGCAATGTACACCAGTATATGTTACAGGGCAAATACAAAAGACATAAATCCTAACAAAGTAAAACACAGAGAGGAAAAAGGAAAGACATTTAATCCTGAATGCTAACTCCAAAAGATTATGATACTTTCCCTAGAAGAGTGTATATGAGAAGGTTTCCACGGCTGCAGAGATGCTCAGAGGGAAAGAGTATCATTTTTAATTATTAATATCTATCTGAGAATGGAAGGGGGATACACTGTCACGCACACATGTTCTATTTACCACCCTGATTGTAAAAGGGTTACTATGAACACATTTGTTTAAGTGTGTCTAAATAAAGTGCCCTGTATCAATTTCTGGCAGTGTGTTTTTGGGATAAAAGCCCCCTGATCTAGATGGCAATTTTTTCATCTGCAAAACGGTGATAACATTAACATCTCCATGGGGCTTTTATAAGGATGAAAAAGACATGGAGCTGCTATACAAAATCTAAGGCAGAAAAAAGAGTAATGTCATTTAGTTAAGCAGACACAGAAAAATAACACAAGAAAGTCAACAATGGATTCTAGGCTGTCAAATTTTAGGAGGATGGTGGGGCAACTTCTTAGCCCAATTTATTGCTTCAAAGACTGGAAGTAACGTGTAATAAAACGTAGAGATGGAGACATGTATTTTATACTTTAAATTTGGCTTTCTTTGACATTATTTCTAGAACTGTTAGGCCCTGGTGCTTTTTCATTAATTTTGGGGGTGACTGTGTCTGTCGACCTCATACACTGAAGTGTAAACCCCATAAAGTGTGATGATCTGACTTTACCCATTTAATCTCCCAAGGATAGTACAAATAATTTATCGATAACTACTAAATGAAAATAAAAATGAAGAAAAGTTTCAATCTAACGAGAATAAGATAATATGTTAGACAAGGCAGATAAGTATATAAAAGTAGTATCTATTTCATTATATCACAGCTGTGTTTTGATAGGTACCTTGCTTATGTTAGGGAACACAATAAAGTCTCTAGTATATGTTGAAAAGGCAATGGAAAACATATTTTTCTATTTAGATCTAGGGAAACGATTATATTTTAAGAGTATTGGGATTAGGATATGGTCATACCCTGTACTCTATTTTGTTTTACATCACTGCCAAGTTTCATATCTGCCATATTATACGATTCTCTACATGAGTCTGCTCTAGTAATGGAATCATTTCAAATAGCAAGGACCACTAACACCAGTATAAAGGTATTGAAGTCATTGCTTTTTAACTTCATTTCTGGGGATTTGTGTATTACCTGCCATTAGTGGAAAAAAATAGAAATCTTGAATTAAGAAACCCATTTCTCTAGTTAAGTTAAAAGACAAAGCTACTCTGAGTGCCTGTCTGCTATGTAATGAGGAGGGTATTGGATGAAGATCAGCATACTACTGCCTTCATTAAAAATTCCTGGCTACAAAAAAATAACGTTAGCAAATTTAACAATGTTCTCAGGATCATACTTAATCTACACTTGGCGCAAGCTCCTTATCTGATTGAGGACCAGGAATGAAGGGTTAATGGGAAGAGCAGCAGGTCCAGGGATCACACATGAGCTGCACCAGTTGAGGGGAAGTGAGAAATTGATGGATTCTTGTTGGTCTGACCTACTAAATCACTAGTCTTATTAGTCAGAGAACTATCATAGAGTTTCCTTGCACAACATTATTTGGAAAGTAAAGGGTCCTAGGGCCAATTCTAAATTACTCACTATGGTAGATTTTGTTATTGTTGCAGTTCTTCATTTTTCCAAAGCTTCCTCATTCTCTGCCACCTGATTCTCAAGTTCTTTAGAGTAAACCATTTTATTGTCTTACCCCATTAATTATGGGCCAGGAAATATGACTTGATTGAGTCAACAGAATGCAGGCAGAAGTGCTGCTATGCCCATTCCAAGTTCCAGCCCTAGGAGTCATCCTATGTGTCTATTCACCCTCTTTCACTTCTGATGTGGCCGTGAGAAGCACATGTATTGGGTAGTCCATTAGGCTAAGTACAAGAGACACAGAGCAGATGCAGATCCAACTGAATGTGGCAGCCAACACCATTCAAGCCCCGTCTAGGTCTGTCAAACACCATTTCACCCCAGACACAAGAGTGAGAATAAATTTTTGTTTTCAACCACTGGATTTTGGGATTGTTGGTAGACAGCTTATTCTGGGAATGGCTAACTAATGAATGCACGAAGGAAAACTTCCAAGAGTCAAGGTGATAGAGCTTTAGAGACGGGTAGTGTTGAAGAGAGAATACTCACATCCTGACCATGGGCATGATGGAAGAGGTATTAATAATTAGGTTTATGAGTAGCACATTCAGACTGGTGTTAAAAAATTCTGATTTCACAAGTGCTGAAAATCCCCATTAGAGCTCTGATACAAGGAAAGGGCCCTCTTTCCTAATTTTTTTCCCCCCAGTTTGTGTAACAAAGAACAAAAACAGAACATGATGTACAAATATCAGAAATGTGTTTAAGAAAGCATATTTTAAACTGGAATATAACAGACTTTAACCATTTACTACAGAGAAGAAATTTTAAGTGAATAATAAAATGCATACAGGCTAACATATATAAAGATACATTGTCCCATTTGTTTTCTTATAATAGTAATGCTAAAGTAAAAGTAGAGTTCTTATTCTACAGTGTGGATTCAACTGATTTCTACTATTCTTTCTATTTTTCTTTCAAGTTCTAACTTAATGGACACATTCAAGATAGTATTCAAGATTGCTATTTGGACACAACAGCTTAGAGAGACAAGTGTACTTATTTATATAGGCTGCATAAATAGGACTGCTTATAGAATAATGCTTTCATAATTATTGTTCAGAATAAGATAGTACAATAATATATACTTTCTGTAGCACTAATAAAGAAAAGCTTTTTCCCCCTCCAATTTTCTAGGTTAATTTCTATAATAGCTGGTGCCAAACACATATGCAGAAGAAAATAATCTGACCTTAAAGTTTACAGGGATGAAAGTGAAACAATCTTTTATCTTGGTTTCTGTTTTCACAATGTTAAGTCAAAATTTAGTGTATATATCTGAACCTTTACAAATGTTCAGTGAGATTTTGGTATGCACACACACACACTAAATTTACAGGCCATTTTTGGGGTTGTTGTTAAAGTTTCCTGGATACTACTCAAATAATAACTACATAAAAATGTAAATTCTTTTATTTGTTCAAAGGTTTATTGGTTTGTACTTCCAGTGAGTCAAAAATGAAAACTATGGACCAACTATTGCCCAAAGGAACAAAACATATACGTAAACCTTTGAGTTAGCAACAATAGCCGGCATTGGCAATCTCAATAAAGAGGCTAGAGCCATTTTGGGGGGCTCCCCAGGGTGAAATGTTCTATTTCATATAGCTATGCATATAATAAAAATCTGCCCCAACTATGACCTTGAATATATTCTGGAATAAGGTACAATCAAATAACCAGAATCTCTAGTAAATAGTAGCTGTGAAATAAGCAAGGAGAATGCTTTCTGAGCATAGTTTTATTTATATTTTTCTATATAAACTTCTTTGCTCCAATGCATTTCAAACAGAAAGTCAGTTATCCTGTCTTTTCAAGGAGCTCTTTCTTGATCTCAAAAGATTCAATTGTCCTTTTGCAATTAATAATGCAAAGTTTCTTCTATCTCGTTCAATTCACCAAAGACAAACCTATATAATCATTCTGAAAATATACCCACTTACTGGGCAACATGCAAGAAGTGTTGATTTTGAGTACAAGGGGAAAATGATGGCATTAATTTTTATCAATAGATCTGGCTTTTTCATAAAAAAGAACATTATTGATCCGTTCTTAGTAATTTTCGTAATTTCTTCTAATGTCTAATCATTTTTTTTTAAGATTTATTTTATGGTTTTTGACAGAGAGAGAGACAGAGAGAAAGAACGGGGAGGGCTGAGAGCAGTCTCCATAGTTGTACATCATCAATTTTTGACATGGTTTCATGCCACTGGTGGGCAGGGGGCTGCGCAGAGTGGGAACTGAACTAGGGGCTTCCCACATGGGAAGCACACCCCAGTTAGGCATGTGGGTCTGCACAGGCCAGGGCCAGGACTTGACCCTTGAACGCTGGGGCTACAAAGTGAGTGCTTAATCTGCTGAGCCATCTGGGCTTCCCCCAAAGTCTAATCTTAATATCATGTAAAGATAATCCATTGTTAAGAAATGTCACATATCTTACCCATTAAAAATATTATGTAACCATAGTATAATGATTAAGTAAACATTAAGTAAACACAGATGCTCAGCAGTTCTCTTCATTCTAGCAAAAAACTAGTACTATAGCCACTGTGGACTTTCAAAGTGAATTTTTTAGGTTGGCAAAATTCCTTACAATTTAAACATTTACTGCAGACGTTTTCTTAGAAGTGATTTTCCTATTACATATAAATGTCAAATTCAGGGTGAAATTACTACAACCTGTGTCTCTAACATTAGCCATGTTTTAATATACCAACATTGCTAACCTAAGAAAAAGAGGTATACAAACTTGGAATACTCTGATTAGTGTTAATATCTCAAATAGTTTTTCAACATCATTGCTTTTGACAGTGTCTTTAATATAATCATATGTGCTAAACATGTAAAACTCCAAGGAAAAAGTCAACATGAGTGAAGGGATATTTTTGGGGGGACTCTCATGAGCAAAAAGGTCTCACAGATTATATAATTGGGCATTGAATGTCAGGGAGTTTTCATCTTGGATTATAAATTTGGATGATAAAGTAGGTAAATCAAAAGAATTAATATCTTCAAGTATGAACTTATGAATACACATGAACATGATGCTATGATACAAGAAATATGATACACTTTTTATTCATTACATATCATGCCACTAGTCTACTCATATTTCACATGTAAAACAAATTGGTCAGAGACTATGAATTTTCTTCAAAGAACCACAACAAATCGACTGAACTGCATACAAATAACTGAGACTTAAGTCACTGTCTCTCTAATGTTCGCTAATATTGTCAAAACAACGAGCGATACACATATGGCTGCTGTCAAAAATGTGCATACAAATGACCTATTTTCACATATAAGTGTCAAGCCTGTATAATTGCTGCTGAGGAAGTGATCACAAGAAGTTGTGGACAGAATATGGAATGCAGCCTTAACCAAGTATCAATACATGATTGATGCTTGAAAATAAGCCCCCAAATCAATGCTGGTGGATTTTTCAGGAGTCTACAGGATACCAATGTTGAGATCCTTCTTTAAAATGTAAAGAAATCTTGGTCACAGAGGCAGACTGAATCAGTATTTTCAAAGACCCGAATTCATAGCCTTCTTTGTAAGAACTGATTCACTTGGAGCCTATTTTATTAAAAGTATAGCATAATTTTTTTCCCCTCTAATTGAGGTAGGTATCTTCATATCTAGGATGATCCTAGTTATTTTAGATGAAAAAAATCAACACCAAAAAGGACTGATTTTATCTAGGAATGTAGGACTATAAAAGAGAAGGTAGAAGAGAGGCTCACTGCTGGATAAGTTTACTATTTGTTCATAGTAACAAACACAAATTACTTCTACTTGAAGGGGGCATTGTTTTTCTTTATTTTCCCACCAGGTTGGCTTGCTGCAAATTTCAGAGCTGATAATCCTGTGTGCTTTAAACTCTCCTATAAAGAAATAGTCTGAAAGCTTAATTTAAATATCAGAAACCATGACTACAGTGGGGCTCCACTTTTTGATGTGAATCTAATGCCAGTAGATTGCATGTTGCATAAGCAGTGATTTACATGTCTTCCTTAGGACATCTGGCCTAGTGCCTCTTTGCCACAGGTACAAGTGGCCTAATACCACTCTATATTCTAGATGTAAAATACTACAGTAAGAACATCAGCTAAACCCAAGTATTCATTCCAAATTAACAGTGTTTTGAATGGTTTTGAAGAGAAACAAAAGACTCAAAAACAGTTTTGTCAGGAGTGCCTAGATGTTTCAGTTCCATTTCATTTAAGGTTTGTAAAGGAAAAAAAAAATCAATGATCCTATCTCCTCTCTCTACAACATCAGAAATTGGTTCTGTGATTTTGAAACCCAAAGTATGTGGTTATTCTGATTAGTTCCTGTCCTCTGGAGGACTCCTAAGAGAGACTACTTATGTTCTGTAAGTAAGCACTCTCAAATAGTATACCCATACGTGGAGAAAGTAGGAGCATCTAAGCAGTTAAGAACATTTTATAATATACTTTTTTATTTTATTTTATTATTATTATTTTTATTGTTTTTGACAGAGAGAGAGAGAGAGAGATACAGAGACAGAGAGAGAACTGAACTGGGGGCACTCCCCAGTTCAGCACATGGGTCCACACAGGCTGGGGCCGGGATTTGATCCCGGGTCCCCAGCGCTGCAAATTGAGCGCTTAACCCACTGAGCCATCCCGGCTTCCCCAAGAACATTTTATAAGCTAAGTGAAATAGAGTATTTGTAAGTGTAAAGGAATGATAATGAAACGGAGAGAGGGGCAGGAGTTTCACATTTCTCAGAATAGAGAGAGCCTGCGGAGACAATAACACTCCCAAACCATTCCAATAATGAGGAGAATGCTCTGGACTCCATGTCATTTAGATGATCTAACAAATTTTTTCCCTTGTATTCAGGCTGCTAAATTTAATTTTTCAGAAAAAAAAAGAGTTGATTTTATTTGAAAATGAGTTGATTCTTTTATTTGCTTTTACTTTTTAATTTTTTTAATGTAGCTTTTGTTTATCAGGTTTGTTTCTCATTTTCATGGTTGGAATATGATTAAATTCTACAGACAGATGAACTTTAGCCATGCTAATTACCATGGTGATCAGAGAACTCAGCTGCTGTTCAGAATAAAGAAAGGCTACAAAACAGCAATCTGAAAATTTTGTCCTTTATGAGACAGTTGTAAAAAAAATCACCTGTCCCACATGTAATTCAGAAAATATCCAATTGACCATGTTGTTGTGGTACCGTAGGCTTTTTTTTTTTTTTTTTAAGATTTTTTTTCACTATATCTGTGCCCTGTCATGGAACTAACACACCCATACCGCAAGCACAATTGAGACCCAAAGTGTCACCATAAATAGACTTGCCATGTCATTGGCTTGTGGTGTGGTATGGCAGGTGACTTGGAGGTTTCAGTTCTTGTTTGTGTAGACTGCAGGCTAGTAGTACTGTGGACCCTCAGAAGTCTCAAGTGTCAGAGATGGTAAGTGTGGATAATATGAAAACTAGTTACTTCCAGAAAGTTTTGTATCACAGATGTGTTTGTAGTTTCGCTAACACCTTCTATAAAACTGAAGTATGGTAGCTACTCATTTTACACATTCATATTCATATTCAAAGCACTCACAAAAATGTTTGGAAATTCTCCATGCAGCCTCTAACCATTTTCTGATAAAATATCACCATAGACTAGAGAATAACATAAGCTGAGATAGATGGGCAAGTGTACGCTAAACTCTTGAAGGAATCTTCACCAACTCTAAAGCAGATGCAGGTGAACCCAGAAAAAGAACCCCAGAGATTTCAACTCGGGCACCTCATAGACTTTTCCTCATGAAATAAAGATTGCCTCTCAGCTGGGTCAGGCTCTGTACCAGAAAGAAACGTGGGTAATTCACTCTGCTTGAGTGTGTGTGGGGGTGCCTGTGTGAAATGCTGGAGTTTTTTTAAGGTCATATGACTACGCCTCCCCTATACCAATCTTATCATCCTAATGCATCCATTTGGTTATAACATCAACAAGAGAAAAAATGAACAATAAGATATATGTTTCTGAGAGGAGAAAGCAGTTGAGTGAGTGGTATGATCTCTCAAGGAAAGGTTCCAGTCCTCCAAAGCCAGGTGGGTAAAATTTCACTATGGCTGTTCTGAATGCATGCAGCTACAAGCACTAGTAATCCGACAAAGAAAATATAGGTTGAAGTTACTAAAGTGTGTATGAACTTATTAATACATCATACTGGCATTTTTAACTATAGTGTCAGTGTTTTTTAAAATAAGTTGATTACAAGTCCTATACGAGTAAACAATAAAACATGATTTGAATGATTTTCTTCAACCATAGCTGAATTCAAAACACAAGGCCTTATCATTGCTATTACTACTTTGTGTACATGGTTATTGGCCACACAGCAGGAATAGAAAGATAAAAACATTCTTTTTCCAATGGACATAAGAAACAAGCAATTGTCAATTCACAAAGTCATCACTTGTTTTTATCCTGTTTTTAATTTATTACACTAAATTCATTTAATAAGTATTTCACAAACATAGTAAAAAAAGCTTGAACTTTTACTAGAATATTTTGAATGTGTCTATTAAGTAATGAACTACCTGAAGAAACAAATGTTATTCACTTGTGACAGTTCTGGAGCAATGCATTGTATTATTATAAAGCAAATGGAAGAAGAGTGGGGAAATTAATTATTTAAACTAAAAACACAGCTTTAAAAACTCTGTATCTTTCCTACATTGCATTAAAAATCTCAAGTGATGATTTAACTGTCTTAGTAAGTCCTGATTACACTTGATTTGAAAAGTAATGCCAGTCAGTTTTTTATTTCACCTATAAGTGAAGTAATATGGTTCTTGAATTCTTCAGCAATACACAGACAATGCAATGTGGAATTCTACAACTGGAACCTATGTAATTTTTAACAACCAATGTCACCCCAGTAAATTTAACAATTAAAAAAGAAGTAATGCCAGTTACATAAAGGAAAAAATCCAAACACAGGCAAATATACTTGCTTGACATGTTTTAGTTATTGCATATATTACATGATGACATTTATGTAGGTATTCCTTTTTCATAGAAAAGGCATTTATCTTGCTCTATAAAGCAAGAGAAGGAAATGGTACTTTAAACATCAACTGACTATACTTAATGGAACTATCAATTATCTTTTTTTTCTGGTTTTTTTTTTTTGCTAAAGTTTTTCTACAGAGTTCAATTATAAAAGGTATTATTGTGAATTTATTGCAAAAAATAACTTCGGGTTATTTACTTGGCTAGTATGAAATCAGTGTCATCTTTTCTATTTTCTGGGTATTTAGGCAATACAATGAGAATTGATTTTCTGAGTGATAGCCCTGATAGTTTGCAGAAGTCTCACTTATCAAAGAAAGATTCAATTATGTTCCTCCAGTGTAGTTACCAAGAAAGTAAGTAAGGGGATATACTTCACAAAAGACTCTTTAGGGAAAGTTGAAATGACCTGCAGTGACCCAGATTAGCGCACCTAGGTAATTCAGAGCACCCATGTGTCAGTGGTCTGTGTGCAATAGGAACTTATAGTATAAGAACATTTTACTTTTAGCAGTATTTATATATACTCCCAATGACCCCTCCCTCCCCCGGCCAAGTTTATTACATAATCAAAACAGGTTTTGAATGAAAATCTTGGGGTGACAGAATTATGGTAATGAAATCCCCACAAAAGCTGAGTAAAATGAAAGAATCCAACAGTGTATAAAGAGAAGTTCTACACGTCCCCAGGAGGCTGTGTTTATCTTGTCAGAGTCCAGGCTGTTTTGCAACAGAGCTTTAAGGCCTAGATGCGTGGCTGGACTGGAGAATCCGCAGGACCCTTGCCAATCCTGACATCGTGTGATCTACAGAATGATGACAGTTAGCTGGCCAGACCTCCAGGCTCTTGGCTTTCCATTGTGTGTTCTCAGCAAAGGGAAAGTTAGTAATAAGCACATGAAAGCAGCATGCCACCAAAAGGAAAGAATTACAGCAGAATGATAAAACATATTGCACAGAACTTACAATCAGTATCAAGGAAGACAATAGTTTTTATACGATGTCTACTGTCTGTGTGTCTGTTTATCGATCTATCATATATCTATCTGTCTATCTATCTATCTATCTATCTATCTATCATCTATCTATCTATCTATCTATCTATCTATCTATCTATCATATATCTATCATCTATCTATGAAATCTATGGAATTTAAGCCTCACTGGCTTCTCATGTGTTCTGTAACAGTAATTTGCATGTGACATGTCTCATATTATGGTTGTTCCCAAACTCAGGAGAAAATAATTTCATCCACTGTTTAAGAAATCAAAACCCTAGTATTACTTCCTGAATTTATTAAGTTTTTAAGAACGAACTGTCCAAAGCCTTTGGGGAAGGAAAAAAAAAACCATGGAGTTTAAGCCTCACGGGCTCTCATCTGTTCTGTAGCAGACTAATTTGCATGTGACATGTCATGTTATAGTTGTTCCCAGGCTCAGGAGAAACACTATTATTCCCCCAGGAACTTAGCAGGAGGTTAAGAACCACAGAAGCAATTTATTAACTTATATGGGTCAGAGGACCTCCCACCTCCACAGATAGTGAAAAATAGCTCTAAATAATGCATCATTTTCTACAGGAAAATCACAATGCTAGATTTTCACCCCCTAAAATTTTATCAAGTCCCCCATATCATGAAGGCTGTCTTTCCAGTTATGAGCTCTCTGTCAGGCCTCCCCCTTCCCAGCCCCTTTGTTTCTGCATCCCAGTCCACCCCACATGGCTGACTTCCTGTCACCATTCTAAGCTCACCTCTTGCAGGAAGCCTTCCCTGACCAACAGCCCTCACCATCTTCTTCATGGGCTCTCCAGGTATTACAAACTTCTCCTGGGCTCTGACAGCTTCTGTGGTTTTTTTTTTGGAACACCCCCCCCCAATGTGCGTATGGGTGCTTGTGCCTGTGTCCTCTTTTAGACAGTGAGCGCTTTTAAGAACACAGCCTAAATTTAACATCATTCGTGTGTGTCCCCTTAGAACTTAGCACATGCTTCAGACACGGTAGATAATTAGTGAACATTCCCAGTATAAATAAGAATATGGAAACATTAAGATAATTAGACTAATGAGTGAGATACAGTCTGAGACAAACACATGAGAAACAGGAGCCAAAAACAAAAACAAAACTCTTTAGGCTGATGTAATATCCTCCAAGTGATGGTGCAGGATTCTGACAAAAAACCTGAAATGAGTGGGGTGGGGAGGCCAGGCACTGGATTCTATCTTTTGGTTCTTAAGTAGAAGACACACCTGGAAAGATCACACCAGGGAAGCATTGGCTGTTTATCATGCAAAATACTTTGTGAAATATAAAGAGAAAGAAATGACACCCAAGATTCCTATTCAAACACTACTTATCCTTCCTCTTCAGCCTCCATGCTGGTGTGTGTGGATTGGGGGTGCTGTGCCCTAGGATTGGGGAACTAGGCATAACCAGACTCCAGAGTGGCATTTCCATGCATTTTGCACAGAACTGATGTCCAATCGGTCTCAAAGTTTCATCTCACTTATCCATCCAAGGTAACGGCCTATTCCTAATCAGCCTCTCTTTTTGGAGATCCTCTATGCTATCCACACGAACTCCTTTTGCACATCTCACATCCAGTGGGTAAGCACAACCTGTTGATTTTCCTCATAAAGCACTTTTATTCTTCAGTTTCAGCTTTAGTCTTCCTTATATGTTCATGATCTAGAAACAACTCTCCGAACCACTGCGAAGGCATCTACTTGTCCCTTCTGCCACTATATGGCCTTCATATGCTGCAAGACATTTTTCCTTAAAGCAATAATAATAATAAAAAAAAATCACAAATACCTGCTTAGCACCTTTTGCATTTGCTTTCCTTTCTCTCTCTCTCTCTTTTTTTATTCTCTTCTTTTTTACATTTTTTTTTGAGGGGGAATTTAAATAACTGGAACTCTGCAAATACTCCAATCAATTTTTTCTAGCTTCATATCGAGCCATTCAAATTCATATACAAATTTTCTCCCATGACACTGACTACTTCACCTTTCATGGGCACTAACTAGCTTTGGCATAAATTCTTACTGTTGTCCACACAATTCTTTCTGTCTGGAACGACTCTCCCATTTTTCATATTGAAAATGCTCATCTGTTAACACCGTTGTTTCCTCTTTAGATAAATCTCCTCTGTTCTCTTGGTTCCCTTCATATGCTGACTGTGTCTGTGTAAAAGCCCTTATCTGCAGTATTATGATTTACCCATTAACCACTGAGCCCGTGAAATCCTCATGAGTGGGCCCCACATCTGACAGAGCCCTCACATCAAACACATGGCATGATTCTTTCCATGGATACAAGGACCCACTGTTAAAGGAAGAAGTCAAAGTACCAAGACCACAATTCTTCAGTGAGTGTTAATATGTTGTGTAGAAAGAGCTGGACTCTTTTTCATGGCGTGGGCTAAGTAGGCTTTAAGGGTGAACGTTGGAACACAATGGACTTGAGTAACTTCGTTTCTATGGGAATGGATTTTCCAAGTTCCAAACAGTAGGCCTACAAGTGAACTTCGGAATGCAACATGCTACCTGAAGGTTCCACGGGGCCAGGCAGCAGGCACTGAGGCTGGCTGGCAGTGCCCAGACTGGTGGGGGGCTGAGCCTCTGAGAAGTGGATGAATCTAAACACAGGCACCTGGTCTGAGGAGCAGCTGAGCTGGAAACAGAGACCAGCTCCAGTCAGCCAGCGAACAACCCATGCCCGCTGCCCGCCTGGCCCTGCCGGGCCCCTGCCATGCTGCTCACTGTGTACTGTGTGCGGAGGGACCTCTCCGAGCTCACCTTCTCCCTTCAGGTGGGCTCTGACTTTGAGCTCCACAATTTCCGTGTCCTCTGCGAGCTCCAGTCTGGTATCCCCGCTGAAGAGAGCCAGCTCATCTACATGGAGCGAAACCTCACTGATGACCACCGTTCCCTGCGCTCCTATGGCCTCAGAGACGGTGACATGGTCGTTTTACTCCACAAGGAGAATGTGGGGTCTCGGTCTTTGGGCTGGGTGACAAGCCTGCCTGGAAGAGATGCCAATGGGACAGCCGTGCCTGGGACCTCCAGCTCCTGGCAGCAGCGTCCACAGCCAGCCCAGCAGTCCCGTGGCTTAGACTCTGGAGAGAAGATGACATCTGCTCAGGGACTGGACAGCCCCACCTTGATCCGAAGCGTGCTGCTTTCCAACCCCCACGACCTGTCCCTGCTGAAGGAACGCAACCCCAGCTTGGCGGAAGCCCTGCTCAGCGGAAACCTGGAGACCTTTTCTCAGGTCCTGATGGATCAGCAAAGGGAAAGGGCCCTGAGACAGCAGGAGAGGCTTCACCTCTACTCTGCAGACCCCTTTGACTTGGAAGCTCAGGCCCAAATAGAGGAAGAAATCCGGCAGCAGAACATTCAGGAGAACATGAATATAGCGATAGAAGAGGCCCCCGAGAGTTTCGCGCAGGTGGCCATGCTGTATGTCAACTGCAAGGTCAACGGACACCCTCTGAAGGCGTTTGTTGACTCTGGTGCCCAGATGACCATTATGAGCCAAGCTTGTGCTGAGAGGTGCCACATCATGCGGCTGGTGGACCGCAGGTGGGGTGGAATCGCTAAAGGCGTGGGCACACAGAGGATCATTGGCCGGGTGCATCTGGCTCAGATTCAGATCGAAGGGGACTTCTTAGCGTGCTCTTTCTCTATCCTCGGGGAGCAGCCCATGGACATGCTTCTTGGGCTAGATATACTCCGGAGACATCAGTGTTCCATTGACTTGAAGAAAAATGTGCTGGTGATCGGCACCACTGGTACACAGACTCCCTTCCTTCCTGAGGGAGAGTTGCCTCCCTGTGCCAGGCTGGCAAGTGGTGCTGGGCAAGAAGAGCCTTCAGTCAAGGAAGGAGCGGATACGCGTAAACATTCAGTCATGGACCCAGGACGAAAGAAGTGTTGAAACAGGTTCTAAGGAAGTCATCAACGTAAGGGAGCCTTGGCTTCTGGGACATAAGATGAGCTCACTGGCAATGTAATCATTAAAAGCATCAGTCACAACTAAACCTGGCTCATTCAGCTCTATGACAAAGCTACTCTCCAATGATAGTGGGACATGGAAGATCCTCGACTTTCTTACAACCCATGGGTAAAACATGAGAGAGAAAAAGTTCAACGGTCTGAGGCCATCAACTCAGGACAATAATCCATCAAGCCTGGTATTACAAAGAGCGCTGGCTTCAAAGTCAAGAAATCTGTGGTTCTAGCTCTCTATATTAAGTCAGTTCACATATTACACAACTCAGATTTCTTATGTATAAATTATTTCAGTGGGGAAGGCCATTTTCAGGTACGAAAATTCTATATTACGATCTATAATGTCTTTTAAGATTTTCTGTTTTCTCAAAAAGACCTAAAGCCACTCAAAGCATTCTCAAAGGTAAAAAACAAACAAACAAAAAAAATCCCATACAAACTTTCCCTCTAATCACCATATCCCTTCATAACCCTTTCTTGATCTGCTTCTTGGTGAGAACAGTCATCACCTTCCTTAGGAGTCACTCTTTCCACTGCAATCATCATGAGTTCAACTCTCAGTTTTTCTCTTGCTTACAGGATTTCCTATGCTCATATTCCCTAACCTTGTCCACATTTACATCAACATATACACCCAGAAGAATCACTAAAAATGACCAATGGATACTTCTAAAGATAATTCTTCTTCTTCCAATGTGGCCCAGGGAAGCCAAAGGTGTGGACATCCCTGTATCTATTTTGTATAGGAGAAATAACCTCATTTAAATTCATTCGTCAAATATTTCAGGGCTAGAAAGTTAATCATTTAAAAAATTGAAAGAAAACCACATTTTAAATGAAATGCTGAAATAATTGAACAAAAGTACCCTGTAATTTTTTTTCAAGACAATTCATTGTATAACCGAAGCTGATGAAACTGCGTTAATTTTCAAGACTGTTTGTTAGAAGTATCATAGGACTGTCCAGAAAAAACCCAGCCATTGTCAATCTGATGAGAGCGGTTACATGGTTTGATAATTTCCGGACAGCCCTTGTATATCTATGTAATGGAGTAGAAATTGACATTAGAAAATGGGGTCATGAGGTACTAAAAACGAACGTGTCAATTATCTATGAACTTGGATTAAAAAGCACTGATAAAAAAATTATTCCTTTTTATATTTTTACTCTTGGAATAAGGATAGAGATAGGCAATTTAACTCTCAAAGTAAATCCCAGGTTTTGAGTTTTTATGAGAATATCTGAACAGAGGCGCAGACACTTCAGAAAGAAGCACAAATAAGTAACAATGTTGCCTTCACTTTTATTTTAAGCTGACCTGGAGTTATGGGAAGGTCAAGACACAATGAAAAGAATGTCAGGTAGCCTCGCATGACAGGGAACTGTAAAAGACAAAGAGGTTTTTGATAAAGAATTGCACTACTAGACTGCAGACACTACCTAGAAGCAGCAGCTCTGCTGAGCATGATTGAGGAAAGAAAGACAGAGGGCCCATGATTCTTCAGGAGAAAGCTGTGGAGTCGGGGGGCTGGGAGGGGAGGAGAGGGACATATAACCAGATTATGATGGTGCCACAGAAACAGCGGTCTGAGAAAGTTCTAAGAAAAAAGACATCAGCCACGAACATCCAGTGTGCCAAATATGTTAAAGAAAAGCAAAATGGCAAAGCAAGACCTTTGTACTCACTCCCGGGGAAGGCAGTAAAACCTGCCACAGTGTAAGAGTGGAAATGCTCCTCACTGACTTCATCTGAATTCCAGCCAGCTTTTCTCCCAGGCCTTTGGCCTAACAGCTCCTGCTTTAGATATGCTAATTAACTAGAGGACTTTGGCTTGAGGCTAGAGTATTTTACAAAAACAGTATCTTGTCAGAAGGTCTGCTCTTCTAAAGAAATAGGAAAATATGTACAAAAATAAGGACTGTTTATCAAAGTTTTACAGGAGCCTCAAGACGACTCAGATCAGCAGGGGTCCACCAAGACATTTAGAGGTTTTGCACTCTTCTTTGAATTCAGTTCTCAGCCTAGCTGCCTGGGATCCTCACCCACATACTCTCTTGCCCTTCCTGCCTTCCCTTGACATAAAAGAGGCCTGAATTTGAGGAACTCTTGAAGTGGATTTGTGGAAGTGTTAAACTCTCCCATTTTCTCAAGCTAGTACCTTCTCAATCCATGAACCTTTCCTTATTCCAAACTGAAGTTTTGGACTTTGAAGTGTTGGGCTCACAAACCTTGAACTGGTAACAAGGGTAACTTTCATAGAACTGGGGGAGGGGGGTAGCACAGAGAACTTGATGACATCAATGGAACATTAGAGACATATGCAGGACAACTTCTGTTATCAGTTGAGCCAGTTAATCAATTCACTGTATTTAATAACTCCACTTTCAGCCTGTCTCATCAAGAATTTAGAATTAAATATTAGAGAACTTCTATATACATATACTGGAGCCAGTGCTATAAGCTTCATTCTATCAGAAATAATTGCATAAATTTAAAGCAACAGATGGGCAGTTAAACAGAAACAAACATTCTGTATTCAAACATGCGAGTTGCCACCACTTGTTCTCCAAAGCAGGCATTGATAGAAAACTATCTCACTGATATGCCTTAAACTATAAGAGTTTATGTCTCCATATGGCAAGGTCTTCAATGTCAAAGCCTCATTATGTAATGACTCAAGTCTGGTCTGAAAGAGTCTTCATTAAGACAGAAACTGAAGTGCTTGCTCTTTTTCTCTAAATGTTCAGTAACTAAGAAAATGACTTCAGTGTCATAAAAAATGTAAAAACCTTTCCACACCATACAATTATTCTCAGTGACTTGGGTTAAATCGGTTTTTTCTCCTTTTACGTGACTTAGCAAAAGTCCCAACAACAGTGAGAACATACTGTTAAATTCTCCTTTTGAAAAACATTCCAAACATATTTAAGGCTATAGCTAATTGCTATCAAGGCACACGTGGAAGTTTCAAGTTTCCGTTTGCACTATAACATTCCAGAGTTTTGTGAAGGTTTAAAAATTTGGCAGCCAATTAAATAGCTTTAAGTCCACAGAAAGTTCCAAGAATGGGTTAGCAATTCAGCATTCTTCAGCTGAGATGCTATGAAGAATTGGTGAAGGTGACTGGTCAGATTAAATGCATTATGTTCATTTATAGTTGGCAATGATTCCAGTACATTGCTAAAGTAAATCTGCCATATTTTTGACAGTGGTTAGGAAGCTTATTTCAGTCTACCAAGATACAAATTAATAATCTAAACATTTTTTACAAGACTACAGAGATTCCTGAACTTTGTACGGAATATCTCATAAATAACTAGTATTTCTTCTACCAGAACATTTTCTGTATCATATTTGGCTACATTTCAATGACTTGATACTCTAAAAAAACAAACAAACAAACAAACAAACAAACAAACAAAAAAACCCAGACATTCAAAAGCTCTATTCCTAGGAGACCTGACTTTATCTTGAGGGTAATGTACTGCCCCAGAGGAATCCGGCCAACTAGGTAGAAATAAAAATACAACTTTAAATAGACAATATTAAGGGACTAATTTCTGAAGAACATTTAGAAATTACTGGAGCAAATAGGAAAAGCTAAACTTCAGAACTCTAATTCTGTCATTCATTCATTTTTCTGCTTTTTCCTTGAACGAACAAAATTAGTTCTTTTAACTGATTACTGTCCTGTCTCCTAGTTCATTTTTGTTCTATTCATGGTGTTCACATGAGTGGAAAGGTCTTAAACACAAACCCACCTAAATGATAGGCTGCCAAAACCCTAGTGACAGGTAGGAGGGTGTGAGTGTCTTATTTTACAAGTGTTCTAAGTCAGTTTTAGCTCCAGAAACACTAACTTTTGTATTGACACAGGCCTTACTCAAAGCTACTTTGTTTTTAGGTAACACAAAATACTTTGAGAGTAGGCTGAGGCATAAGTCCAATTAGCAACAAACTATTCACTTCAATAACTAGATATTGAGAGTGAACAATGTACCACACACTAGTATTTCAGGTATCAGAAAAATAGTGGTATACAAAAATGACAAAACAGGTGTCCTCTTGAAGATTATTTTCTAATGGAAGGTTGAAACAATGATAAAAAATAGTGATATACTCTATCATTTACACAGCACTTACTAGGTGAGTCATTTATTCTAAGCAATGTTATACATTTCAACTCATTTTATGTTTACAACAATCTGTCATTTTTAGACAGTGTCCTCATTTTAAAGATTAGGACACTAAGAGACAAAGAGGTGAAGTAAGTAGTCCAAATTCACAGAGCTACTAAGTAGCTCTGGCTGCCTCCAGACATTTGGGATACAGAGTTTATATGTTGAACCATTCTTCCATATTACAGCAATAACCACCTACATAACACCAAGTAGAGATACACATTTTGAACAAAAGTAAAGCACTGTAAGGGAAAAGAAAGTGAAGGAGGAGTAGAGGATACTCTATTAACTACTCAGAGAAGGTCTCTCAGAAGAGATGATTTTTGAGGAAAACTGAGATGCTGAGAAAGAGGAACTCTTGAGAAAATGTGAACAGCAAGCATTTCAGAAGGAATGGCCACTGCAAAGACCCTGAGACAGAAATAAACCAGGAGTGTCAAGGAAGAGGAAGAAGGTCAGTCAGTCATTTGGGTAGAGTGATGGAACAATCTAGAAGGGGCTACTACATAAGGCCTTGTTAGTTCTAAATACAGGGGTTGCAGCTCATTGACAGTGTTTCGGGAAGCTATCAGAGAGGTTTCAAAGAACACCTGATTTATTTTTTAATAAAATAAATTAAGTTGCTTTGTCAAAAATAGAAGGACTGAGGCTGGGGCCCTTAAGAAGCGCAATTACAGGCTGAGCAGAGAAGGAAGGCGCAGCAAAGGAGCCTCAGAAGAGTAACTGAGGAGCTGGGAGGGAAACAGAAACAAAAACATGTTTAAGAAGCCAAATGAAGACAGTGTTTCCTGAAGCCCAGTGTGGTCAAAGTGAGCAGGAGGTCAGGAAGCACGCTGAGGGGTCCTGGCGGGATTTGCCGGTAGAGGTAACTGAGAAGAGTGGCTTTGTGGGTGTGTTGGGGACCAAGAGCTTAGTCTGAGGAGGCTGAGGAATTGGTTAGAGCGAAGGTGGAGACGTGAGTAAGCAAGAACACCTCTCCTGGAAAGAATTCTTTCAGGGAAGCAGAGAAACAACATGGTAGATGAAGGAAGGGGCCATGAGAGCATTTACTTCACTATGAAGGCAGGGAGTTCAGCATGTTTGCATGCTGATGGGAAGGATCCCGTGGGAGGAAGAGACTGAAGATAGAAGAGAGAGCAGGGTACCTCAAGAAGCAGTCATTGCCACCTAGGAGGAATTGCACCTTAGGTGGGAGCAGGAAGGGAGAGTTCTCTGCTTATAATCAGAAGGCAGGCAGAGCATATGGGCATAAATGCATGTAGGCTGGCAGATTTGATGGTGTGAAGATGAGTGAGTTTTTCCTCTATCTTTTATTTTCACAGTGAAATGAGAAGGGAAGGCACCAGCTTAGAGTGAGATGAGGATAGAGAGTGTTGAAGGACGGAGGAGTAAGAAGGCTTGAGATAATCCGTTATGGGTGTCCGACCTGTTGGCTTCCCTGGGCCACACTGACAAGAAGAACTGTCTTGGGCCACACATAAAATACACTCACACTAAGGACAGCCAATGCGCTAAAAAAAATTTGAAAAAAAAAATCTTATTATATTTTAAGAAACTTTACGAATTGGCGTTAGACCACATGCAAAGCTGTCCTGGGCCACATGAGGGCCACAGACCATGGAAGGACAAATTTGGTTAGAGCCTAAGAGTAAATGGGGTAGAAAAGGAAACTGAATTTCAAACCAATGCTAAGATTCTACTTTAAATATTTCATGTAACACTAGCTATGCTAGAAAACGGACAAGCAAAGTGTGTACTTTGGTTCTAGCACCAAAGCACCCATTTTGCCTCTTACTGGATATAGAAAGGCTGTCAGGAATGTATCCAGCCACGTAATCTGAAAAATAGGGGGTTGTGACTGGATTTTTCCCGGACAGCCCTTGTACACCTTTAAGCACAGCTCCAAATCCCTCTGGGTCTCAGTTTGTTCATCAAATTGAGAAGGTCGTGGATCTCTACCACTCGGGAGGCCCTGAGAAATGTGTGGGGTACTTTGGGTTGTCATGGGGATGACTGGCATTTAGAACTCCAGGCCTAGGGAAGTACCGGGCCTTCAGTGCCTGGAATAGTTCTGTAAGACAAATGACTGTCCCTCCCAAATCTCCATCAGTGTCCACCCCTGGTGTTACTACACAGGAGGATCACAGCAAGCACCCTCCCAACTCTAAGACTAATCGGAACCTTAGGTGTCGATGCCAGTGGAAGATCACTTACCCTGAGGTCTAAATCATAAGTTCATTTAATTCACAACCGTCAGTCCTCACCCTCATCCACAAAAGCGTTTTGTTTAGACTGAAAATGGGCTGTTCACCAGGAAAAAAGAAAAGGTGAGTTTGTCCTTGTTAATTCCTCAGGCCTTAGCGGTACTAATGAGCAGGGAAACAGTCCACAGATCATAGCCAGGATAAGGAAGGGCCAGCACAGGGTGATCCAGAAATATGAAAAATCAGCCCTCCACTATCACGGAAACTGTTGTCGTTAACTATCATAATAATTAAAAAGAAATGTTGCCAGCAACAGCGCCCAATAGCAGCAAAGAGAATCTGGCACTCAGATATCGGCCAGGATGCTATTAGATAACACCTCACTACCGTAAAATGACATTAATTAATTTTAATTGTATTGACCATAAGATCCCCCATGTGAACTGAGAATTAGTTGATAAGGACAGGGCAATTATTAAAGGCAATGTATCAAATTCTACTCACATGAGCAGTGGGGGGCTATAGGCATCGCAGTTAGTAACCTTTCTAGTTGACACCTTCACTAATGGTGTGTAAGAGGGAAACCAGCATGTGAATGGATTTTCAAAAATGATTCAACTGGGGGAGTCATTCCAAGTGCAAACTTCCCACATCACAGTAATAACTTAAGCAGAAAAGAATACAGAGCTTCCTGGGAAGATTTAAAATTCAAGGCAGGCAATTAATTATATAGTGAAGTAACACAGACAGATGGGAAAACAATTTTAGGTGAAAAATCTTAAACAGTAGAATGGTGATTCCTAAAAAACAAACCAAAAGCGGTGAATACTCAGTTCTCAAATAGTTTTATTATGGAAATGTATTGAATAAAAATGCCTGCCATGTATAATAAACACTCCAGTTTCATCTACAGAATGTAATCAAATATGGTAAAAACATACAAATTGTGAATGTGCTTTTATTTGCCTTTTCAAGGAATTAAACATGTTTGGTGTACAGTTTATTGAGATAAAGCATAAAATCAACCATTTTTAACTGACAATTCATTGGCTATTAATAGTCACAATGTGGCGCAATCACCAGATCTATCCAGCTCTGAAACATTTTCATCCCTCTAAAATCAAACCCTGTGCACATTACATATGGCTTTGCCTCTCCACCCCACAACCCCACTCCGAGCCTTTGGTAACCACCAATCCGGGTTCTGTCTCCATAGACTTACATATTCTGGATATTTCATTTAAACAGACTCATACAATATGTGACCTTCTATGTCCAGTTTCATTCATTTAGCACAATATTTCTGAGGCTCATCCACTTGGATGGCTGTGTCAGTACCTTCTTTCATTTTCTTTCTAAATAAAAACCACAAGGCTGAATGAAGCCTATGTTCTTTTGAATTATAATGTTAATTTCAAAGCATGACATACACTTTCTGATAACAATAAGCAGAACCCAATAGAAATGCCGTAAAATCTAGCTTACCCTGATTATTACAACTCTGAAGAAGAGTAGAAAGAAGCTTTTTATTAAGTTTATTACCTGGACTTGTTCATGAAACTGAAAATGCTACTGTTAGAAGGCCCTTTCTTTAGATCTTTACTAATGAGACATAATAAACACTCATTACTTATTAATGAGCCATAGCTAGAACATAGAAGGTGCTCAGTAAATGCTTGTTGAGTGAACTGCTGTAGGAATCAGAGACTACACATTTTTTCTTAGTGTATATTTCTCCTTTTCTGCTCAATTTTGGGCTTGTGTCAATTACATTAACTCTCCAAGTTACCATGAACTTGCTTCTAAAGTGGTAGCTGGACTCACACTCGAACTGGGGCACAGGTTGCTTTTGTATGAAATGTCCTGAGTAGGCTGTACAAAACGTCAAAGATCTTCTTTTTTCCTTTTTAAATCTCCATCTCCATCCTGTGGGATCTTTGTTCTATTAAAACATCTATCACAGCTCACTGTCAGAGACACAGTGAAATCATTTATGAGATAGAATACTAGTCTTAACTGTGATTTTCCATGCTGTGATTGTAAGTCACGTTTTTCCTATTATTTGGTTTGTATTCTTAGGATTTAATTCAACAAATAATTCTTATTACGAAACTGGAGTGGTGAACTCCTTTGAAGAACCTCACTTCATTGAACTGAATGAAGCAGGATAGCAATCTAATGTGATTTTGTAATACCTCTGTGGGTGGAAAACAATAGGCCCTTTTTGTATTGTAAGGGTTTTCAGAAAGAATACTAAGAAGCCAAGAGACTATTTATAAAGTATAGATTTTCCTCCATGGAGTTGTCACTTTGTTCTCTCTTGTAGTTTAGATATTTAGGCAAAAACACTATGTAAAATAACTGAAATTTTACTCAGTGCTTGTGTCTGTCTTTTTGTAAATGTAAATTTAAAACACATGGTCATTTTCTTTACTCACTTAAGTGAGATGGCAATTCATTTCTGCAGGAATCAATAGTTGCCCCCAAAGCTTCTAGAATAATAATTACCACAAAAATGATTCAGTTCTGTAGACATACAATTCCTACAAAAATGTTTTAAATAGCTAAAATAACTATAAACTGAAGATAAATAACTTATATTGGATTTTAATGTAATTGTAGTCATTTATAAAAACCCATTTGCATCCACATAAAATGAACCTTTGGGGGCCAAGTCAATTATTTAGAACAGTCCTAATAAAAGGTACAGAACAAGAAACATATATATTCAGCAGATCAGGATTTTATAAACTCTAGTATAGCTCAGAGAAATCAACTCAGATCTAATGCTGAGACAAAAACAATCTAAAAATTGGATGGAACAATGACCCAATCTCTTGAGGCTTCCAAATGGTATGGCAGTCTTAGTTATGATGGTAATCCACAGAGATAAAACCACATGACAGAAAAGAAAAGTGCAGCCAGCGGCAGAACAAAGACATTTATGAAGGTAAAGGATTTAAGAATTAAGAAGAAGCAAAAACGGAGGCAGAGGGATTGAGGTAGAGGGGTCTGTATCAAATACTGCAGTAGCAAACTCTTCCATACAAAAACTAGATGTTTCTCTATAACTGGATTTCAGCTATTGGGAAATGATTACCGGAAAGGGGGAAGAGCATCAAGTTTCTGGGAAGTAAAGATCTGGAAGAATGACAGCTGTATATTCGCCCAGTATCCTTCACAGTTTGCCTGTTCAATGTTCTCATCCACACATATACTGTTGACCTATATGAGTGGTGGTGTTTTAACTTCTTAATTCTACCCAATGTTGGTCAAAGAGTGATGAAATAATCTATTTCCCCATAAAATATGTGATAATTTAAAAGAAAAAGGACAACCATAACAAGAAAATAGGCAAAAATCTTGAACAGAAACACATGTATGAGAAATGGGTAAGAAACATGAACTAATGTTCAATCATATTAGAAATAAACACCTGGGCAATGAGGTATCATTGGTAACATCACATTGGCACCGTCTTTGGGTATAGCCCTTCAAGGAGAAAAGAAGATAACAAGGTTAAGACGGTAAGGAATAAAGAGGAGTGAAAGTAATGACAGCAAATGCAGAGAATGTTTTCAAGTCGTTTAGTTCCAGACAAAGAAACACAGAGTGCTGGCCAGAAGGGGATAGGACAGCAAAGGAAGAGTGCGGATTCACTGGTCATTAGGTGGGAGATACTTGTATAAGTTGAGAGGTGAAAAAGAAGCCACCAGGAAAGGTTAGAGATAGGGGAGAAAGGAGTGGTACCAGATAAAGAGGAGGGGTTGGCCCCAGATGGAGCAAGTACCTTCACAACACTGGGGCCACTTTCTTACCTTTAAACTAAGATCATATTTATCACTTAGAAAACATTATGCAAAGAACTTCTGGCATATAAAAGTTTATTTAGTTTCATTAAAGAAATTTAATACAAACACCACCTGTTCTCGCCAGTAGCTTTTATGTAAATGTCCTATGTGTTCCAAAGGAAATATTCTGGCTGGAAAAAGGACATATTACTCCATTGTAACACAAAAACAGCAATTGACTTAAAAAGTTATTATAAGAAATTAACATACACAACATATAAAAATATTATTGAACATATAAATAAAGTATTTATATATATAATACACACATGCACACGTGTTTGCACATGCACACACAGTCTGGCTGGCAGAGTGAGATTCAGGAGCAGGTATTTATCAGAAAGAATATATTCTTAAAGTCACATAGATGTGGGTTCAAATCTTACCCCTGTCAGTTTTTAGCTTATTCTTATTCATTGCTGCATGTTTGACATTCAGGATAGTGGCTGGCTTAATAAATATTTGTGGTAGAAATAAATGCATTAAGCTTCGTGATTTCTAGAGCTTTCGACTCCTTACCAATGAAACTAATCAATAAATGATACATCTAACTCAAGTGTGTTACAAGGACTAGAAGTAACTTGAAAATAGTAATGCAGTGTCTAGCACTTAATTGAAGCTATCTGGTAAATATAAATCCTTAGTACTAATAGTAAAAAATAATTATTTGAAGAATTAAGAGAAGGGTTACATAAATCAGAACTTTATTATTCTTAAAATCTGAAATATACTATGAACATAATCAGTTTAATATAATTTTTACTTGGAGAAACCTTTCCAGAATTTTCAGTACAGTGATATAATAGATATTGATGTGTTATTTCCCCAGTTTGAGTCCTTTGGAGGTGCAAAGAGTGCGAGCCAATGTGCAATAGAAATTACTACTGAAACACAAGCATACTAGAATTGTTGCCATAGAAATGGTTTTTCTCCACTTCGCTCTCTCCACTTAGATGTGCTTCCTTCCTATGAGTAAAGAACAGCAAACACAAAAACAAAAACTCTTAAAGAGTAATTTCTACTTCTCATTTAAATTTTTCTTTTTCTTCTCTTTATTTTGCCTTTTAAAGTAACATGCCTAGTAAAAAACAAAAATAAATAAGCAGAGTCAAAATATTCACCCCTACCTCAAAGTTAAAGGGTTAATTCACAATATAGACACCAAATCGGTAAGAATCTTATATTTCGGAAATTGACCATTACTCCATCTATATAAAATCTGTAAAACAAAAGAGATTTAAAAAATATAGAGTGGAAAAGAGGGACAGTATAACCCATACACATGTACAATTATCTACAAATACACATCCATCATGTGTCCAAGTTGTGTCTCTTCTATTTTTTTATTTGTGTTGTACATGACATGCCTCTACTTGCACACATCTTTGGACATTTTCAGTGGGTTGAATCTATTTTTTTTTTTTTTTTAATGAGGATAGGTTTTTTAGTTTTTTTTAAAATATATTATTTATTTATTTATATTTTTGACAGAGAGAGAGAGAGAGAGAGAGAGAGAGAGAGAGAGAGAGAGAGAGAGAGAGAGATACAGAGACAGAGAGAGAACTGAACTGGGTGAGTACCCAGTTCAGCACATGGTTCCGCACGGGCCAGGGCCGGGATTCGATCCCCGGTCCCTGGCGCTGCAAAGTGAGTGCTTAACCCACTGAGCCATCCGGCTTCCCCTATTTTTTTTTTTTAATTGCTACCTGGCCCACTCAAAAATTCTCTGTTGCCTGAAAGGGCAGAGGAGAAGGAGCAGGGAAGACCAAGAGAGGGGGGGAGTGGAACACAGCAAGAAGCAAGTTCAGAAAATGTAAGTTTCTCAGGGCCTGGTGGTAAATGGTGGAGACCAGGTTGGGTGGCTAGGCCCCTGGGCTGCAAAGCGTTCACTCTGAACTGACCCCATGCAGGCCACGGCTTTCTGATTCTTAACATCAAGTCAGTGATGTCAGCACAAGTACATTAGTGACTTCTGAATTATACCCTTCATGATCAATTTTGCTATGTTTACAAGACAAAAAAATAAAATAGTGTTGTCACAACAATGTGTCTTTTCCCACCAAGCTCAAACACTTCACAGATATCACCTACAACTGACTGAGTGGATGTGCTGATTACATTCATTACATTACCACATGATAAATACCTTGACTAGGGTTATAAGGTAGTCCAGTGGTAGTGCAGATGAGCCTACTATATGACTTACCCTTCCAAGCATTCTTTATACAGATGCCTAGTGCATTACCAAAGCCCACGGGAACAGTTATGTAACTATCCTTTGTGCAAAGCAGGTAGATGCACTCAAATACCCTCATAGTCAGAGACACAGAATCAGTTAAGATGTTAAAACCATGTAGAGAAAAAGGAACCCTCATACACTGCTGGTGGGAATGTAAATTGCTACAACCACTATGCAAGGCAGTGTAACATTCCTCAAAAAATTAAGAATGGATCTGCCATTTGAACCAGCAATCCCTCTTCTGGGTATCTACCCCCAAAATTTGAAAACCTTAATTTGCAAAGATATATGTACCCCAATGTTTATCATAGTACTGTTCACAGTGGTCAACTCGTGGAAACAACAAAAATGTCCTTTGATAGGTGATTGGATATAGAAATTGTGGTACATTTACACAATGGAATACTACTCAGAGATAAGAAAAGATGAAGTGCAGCCATTTATGACAATATGGATAAACTTTGAGATCATCGTATTAAGTGAGTAAGTCAGACTGAAAAAATTAAGAACCTAATGATTTCACTTATAGGTGAAATATAGAAATAGAAGTAACAAAGAAACAAAAACTCATGGATACAATTAATAGTTTAGTGGTTACCTGAGGATAAGAGGGGAGGGGGGTAAGGCATAAGAAAAGGGCATCCAATACATGGTGATGGAAAGAGAACTGACTCTGGGTGGTGAGCACATAATGCAATACATAGATGATATAATGTAGAATTGTACACCTGGAACCTATGTAATTTTTACCAATCAATGCCACCCCAATAAACTTAACAATAAAAAAAGATGTTAAAAACATTAACACAGCACATAGAAGGGACAGGCTAAGCACTTTCTGTAACTGGGGGTTTATTTCAAGAAAGTATTTTGGATTTTGACAAGTTTAGAATATTGTATTTATAAAGTAAAACAGGTCAAAATAAAAACGAGCATGAGAGAAAGAAAATGAAAGAAGAAAACAAATAATAAGAGTGGACATCACTCTATATGCAGACATCACTCTGGACCAACAGCCATATTCAGGTCATACTGCATTTTCACATTTAATCCCGTAAACGTGGAGGCTGTACATCACACATTCTGATTTTGTCAAACTGAGGAACTATGTAACTGTTCATGCTAGAAGTTAACTTAAAGTTAACAGAACTTTGATGTCCAGCAGCCCCCAGAACCAAAGTCTTGGTTCTGCTCATCTCCCATGAAACCAAAGGATGAGGATATAACCCAGAACGTGATCACTTGAGCCCTTCCAGAAGCAAAGGGTTTATTGTCCAGGAAGATGTGATGTTGATACCCCTTTATCATAAATGGCCAAGGTCCAAGATCCTTTAATTAAAACATGCCCCACCAGCACTTCTACATACCTGTTCCCCCTAAACCCTTAAAAACCTGGGAGTTTGGGCTTTGAGCATTAGCTTCCTGCTCTCCTGGATGGCATCACTAATAATAAAACAGCCAATCTTTTCCCACTGCAATTTCCAGTGGTTAGTGCTGGGTGGATGAACTCTTTCTGTTCTGTAACATTAGCTCTAATATTCCCCTTTCTTGAAGTCTTGAAGTAAAAGACCTTGTATGAACAAAAGTTCAGGAGAGCTTGTTTTGTATACCTCCAAATCCTCTTTTCCTTGGCATTGTATATTCTAATTCATTGCACAGTAATGGAGGACAAAATGAGGACTGGGCATTGTGGAAGGTGCTGGCAGGCAAGGAGGAATGGGAGTGCAAAGATGGTGTGTCCCATCCCAAGACTCTGAAGGCAACAACTCTGTCATTTATTTTATCTTCTCTACAGAGTATATACTGAACGTGAACATTTATTGTAAATAACATGAAAATGTATGCGTCAGTGCCTCACCAGCTGCCATAATTATCAATCCAAGTTCAAACATGTCTCTGAACACCCAAACTATCTTAAACTAAAAGGAAGTATTTCCGCATGTGGACATTATGGGGTGTATAAGAGATTTTCTTGAGGCAGGATCTCCAATTACACGCTGAAAATCATTCCTTTTCCATTAGTAGATACCTGTCAATTGTTTTTCCATGGACTGAATTAACTGTTCTGACAATATAAACTAGCAAGTCAGAAAAGTATACTAAGCAATATTTCTTGTTTCATATATAGAAAGAAAGAAGCAAAGGTACTTCAAAATTAAAAATCTTTTTACTGGAATTCAATCAAATTAAACACACACACACACACACACACACTCATATACACACACACACACACACACACACACACACACAAACACCCCTTTATATTCTATTCCAAGTATTACCCAATGTATCATAAGAAATCTCCTGTTTTCTCATTAGTAAGATATAAAACTAGAAAGAACAAGGTCAGCCAGGTGTACTGTCTTCTTTGGCAAGCCAGGGTAATTCTAAAAAAATATTAGATTAGAAATGTTAAGATATTTGAAGGATAAATGGCCTCAGCTCATGCCTGCGACCTAACTAGAACTAAATGAATTTCTAGCATTGAATTTCCTGCAGTTCCCTTTCTCGGATCAACTAAAAGATTTTGAATACGTAGTGCAATTCTCATCATCTGGCATCTGCAGCAATGGCAGATAAGGAAAATGTATTAAACTTGAGTTAATTAAAACACTTTTGCTTTATTTCTTCAGTTGTCTCAGGGGAATAATGCTAATAAGATTGCAGGGGAGAGAGAACTGAATGTGTGAAACTGCCACGAACACTCCCGTGAAGAGAAAGAGAACTGTGTGTTATCACACATTCAATGTTTACATACTAAAGAGTAAGTTTCTTTTCCACGTAATTGTTTTTGACATATGAGCTCAGCAAGCAGCTGGTTTGATTGTATCTTTTCTCTATTTAGAAAACTGAAGCTATAACCACAATGGTAACACTGTGCTTCTTTAGGTTGTCTGATAAACCAGGGGTGTTCAATCTTTAGGCTTCCCTGGGCCCCCTTGGAAGAAGAATTGTCTTAGGACACACATAGAATATACTAATGACAGCTGATGAGCTAAAAACAATTACAAAATATATTTCATAATGTTTTAAGAAAGTTTACGAATTTGTGTTGGGCTGCATTCAAAGCCTCCCTGCACGGCTTGCAGCCCACAGGTTGGAAAAGCTTGTCGTAAACCATATCCATGCTCTATGTGATAGAGATCAAAGCCTCCATGTCAAAGCCTCCATGTCAGAGATTATGTACAGAATCAGGATTGGAACCAAAATATGTCTAGCTCCAGAGTTTTAATGACCCACCAAACTGCTTGGTTCTCGACTACCTCTGGCCGACAGTAGACAAATGTTTAACCCCAAATAACGGAATACATTTTCATTGAAGTATAATCAAATGCAAACAGTTATTTTCTTCTTTTGCTGTGACTACCTCTTCTCATATGGATTTTGTAATGGGGGTTAAAAAAAAAAGTATCAAGGGTTCATTCTGTACAGCCAAGCTTTGTTTCCACAGTGGAGCTGGATCTGGAGTACAATTTAAATATTCCTCTTAAGTTCTCAATACAATAATATAACCATCTGGGGACAGTCATAGAGAAGGCATTAACTATGTCCAGATTATCATTTACTAAGGTGTTTGACCTTCAATAATTGATGCTTTGTGCATATTCTAGAAATGACTAGAGGTAAACAGCATCTAATGCTCAATGGATGTCTCCGACAAAAAACATGGAGTGATAGCAAAGAAGTGTTCAGGAGAAGACCAATCCTACCCACTTCTACAAAGTCCATTTGTCCCAAATGTAGATACAGGTCATGATCTGGGCTGCTGCCTAAATTGAAAACAACCCAAATCCTACTTTTCACTTTAATATTGGTGGCAGTAGTAAATAGCTATTTATAGTAATAGCTACTATACAGTTTCCTCATTTCAAATGGTATTAAATTGGGATTGACCAATAACAATTAATTCCTTTAATATATTATATTGATAAGCAATGAGAAAATACATTTATAATATATTTATATAATCTGTCACCTTTTCAAATGTTTGGATACAATTGTTAAAATCAGAAAATTAACATTGATGTAATGGTTATGTAATGTTATCTAATCTACAGATGGTACACACTTTACTCAATTTCTAAGTCATACCCTTAAGTAATGTCCTTAAGAGCAAATGAAAATTCCAGATCATGCATTGCATTCAGTCGTCATGTCTCTTTTGAGCCTTTCTAATGGAAATAGATCCTGAGTCTTTCTCTTTCGTGTCACTGACATCTTTGAAGAGCACAGGCCAATTATTTTCTAGACTAAGCATCAGTCTTGGTTTGTCTGATGTTTCTTCATGATTAGATTCAGTTCATGCACTTTTGGCAGTAATACCAAAGAAGCACTGTTGTGTCCCTTCCAATATATCATTGTCAGGAAGCCCATGCTGTCAATTACACTCACATTTGACAAAGTGATTTTTTATTATTTGGTTAAGGTCGTGTCTGCCATGTTTTTCAACTTTAGAGTTATTTTACCTTTTATAATTAATATACAGGGTCTGGCAGAAGTAACACCCATTTTTAAGTTTACCAGCTCATAGCAAAGGGACATTACTTGTGCCAGACCCTATATATCTTTTTAAGAGAGATTTCGAGACTATGTACATATTCTGTTACCTCTTAAACTTTCACCCATTTCTTTAAGCATCCACTGATGTTTCTTGCCTGAATCAATTATTATGATGGCTGACAAATAGTGTTTTTTTAATTCCATCATTCTTTTTACACTCATCAGATGGCTTGTTTCTACTGAAACAAGAGCTTCACCCAATAGGCTCATCAAGTCTGATTTTATTTAAAAGTTATATCCTCGAATGTCATAACTTTGACCTTCATATTATATTGCCCCAGAATTGGTCAGCCAGTGGGAACCCGTTCATGTGGGACCCTGTGTCCTTTTGACATGTCCCTATCATTCTTGGAATACTTCCTCACCTTTGACACCCAAGATTTTTGAGGCTTATCTTGGACTTTCCCTGTCCCAGCCTAAGATCAGCCATTTCTCCAAGGAGCCCTGGTCCTTTCAGCAGAGAATGGTATGTAGAATCTAAGAACTAGGTACTAAGTGTGTTCATGCCTACTATTATGTCGTGAATTCTAGGTCTTTTCAGAAAACAGAGATAGGTAACAAATGTGCCTAGCTATCTACATTACAAGTCATTAGTACACACTAATACCTCAAATACAAAACCAAAGAGTTACTCTGTCTTTTCTTCTTTTTATACTTGTAACTTCCTTCTCCAACAGTGAGAATCCTGGCTACTATTATCCACAAAACTTATTGGCTCAATCACAGTATGAATAGAAAGTATTTTCATAAGGTATAGGATAACTAATACTTGATTTAAAAAAACATGTGGCAGATCGATTGCATTAAACTTTTCATACTTTTAGTTAATACATCCCACCCCCAGTGGCTCTACCTTTGTCCAATGGCCCAGTAGCAAACTTGACATAGCAGAGACATGAAAAATGCTTGTTCATTTCCATTTTCTCTTTTGAACTCCTGCTAAAACCATGAGCACAATCCTGGGCTAGTTGGAAGGGCAATGAGTTTAATAGTCTCAGCTCAATTGGTCCTAGACCAACCAGTCCCAGGCAACTTATCGTTTGGCCACAGATACCTGCTTAAGTCTGGCTGGGAACAGTCAATCCAGTTCAGATCAGCAGGAGCACCCAGCTGACCTGTGATCCTGTGAGAACAATAGATGACTACTGTTTTAAGCCTTTACATTTCAAGGCAATTTTTCATTTTTTTATTTTATTAATTGTAGCAATGGACAAAGTGATACAAAGTGTCTACCATTTCTTTTAAAGGCATTTGAAATGCTTCTTGGAATCTAGATCTTGAAAATGCTGTGTGCTATTGCCAACAGATCTTCTCAAATGAAATTTGATATATGATTATAAATTTAAATAGATAAATAAGAAATCAAAACATACCTGTGAACAAAAGAAGATATCATGGCTGATTATGAAGAAGTAAAGGCGCAGGTATGCACAACTTATTATGGAAGAGTAGATTAAGTTGCGGTATATTCATAGAAGTCGGCATGAATTAATAT
>PVKE010012778.1:0-37690 GCA_004027555.1 Craseonycteris thonglongyai
AATTAAGTGCTTTAGCTAAGGTGAAACCATACAGAGTTTGTAATAAATTGCTGTTTTTCAAAGAGTACATTTAAACAGAATAAGTAAGTGATGGTTCAAGATGTTGATTCCAGCTTTATCACTTTGTAAACCCAGATGCAAAAGTGATGAAGTGTTGTATTATTTTAAGGAAGTCATGATACTTGGTCCAGTGCCTTTCATTTCTCTCTGGACATGGGCAATAGCTTTTTATGTTTTTCTATTTCTTGGACTTGTTCGGGAGAGCGGAGGAGAGGCTAGAGACAATGCCAGAGGCGGGCAGCACCCGGCACGGTGCTCAGCCTGCCATGGTCCTTGCTTGCAGGACTGGGTGTGAATATGAATGTACAGAGCAGTTTGCCAGCCGTCCTCTGAGGCTTCTTCAAAGAGCATCTGCAGAAGCAGGTGTATTAAATGATATTGGGTGATGGGTTTTATGCACTGTTCTATTGTTTATGCAAAATCTAGCAAAGCACTTGGGTCTCTGGATCTCTTTCAGAGAATCTGTTCAGAAATGAAAAGAGGCTAAGCAGGTTGACTAGTTTTCCGCCCAGTGAAGATGTCCAAATTGAGAGTGCAAAGGGATCTTGGCTTCAAAGGGAGCCAGAGATTCTTTCAAGAATTTTCCCACTTGAAGAGGGAAAGGAGGAGACTGGGTGGAGCTGTACCAGAGAGTGAAGAGTTAGCTAACTTTCTTTGAAAGGCAGAACAACTTTCTACTCAGACTGCCACTGGCTATTCGAAGGGAAAGAAGAATAAAGCAAGTCAAAAGTAGACGTTTTACCTAAGAGTGGGTTAAGATCTAAGGAGATTAAACCAACCCCTGTGAAACCTGGCTCTGTGCATAGAGGCTGACCAGGGGCCTACTTACCTGTGCCTATTGAGAGGTGTTGCTAGACTTGACCCTTCCTGATGGAGGTGACGACAGGATGACAGAAGGATGTTCTGAAAATTTTATGTGTTCTGCATTCTCCAGCCAGCAGTTTGCCTGGCTCCTGTTTTTTCAATGTTTTTCAGAATATCTTCTAATTGAATTGAACTACAGTTTAATTCACCAGAGTCCATTCATGGTTTTTATTTCTGTATACTGACTTCTGAAAGAACACTGTGCTCATGTCTATCTGTTTCCCTTTCTTTCTACTTTCTCTGCCTCTCTTTTTATTCCCTCTTCCCCCACCCCCCATGCATGATCACACTCACTGATATGCAGACCCCCAAAAAATATTTGCTGGATGAGTATGCTTGAAGAAATCCAGTTTCAAGCTAAAACAGATTTATCAGCAATTAAAGAATATTATAGCAGAAATGCGGGAGCTTAAATCTCTAGTATAAGAAAAATTGAATAAATATAAGTGTAATATGCATATTGCTGCTTAAACTACAAATAGCCAACTAATGCCTGTTCATAATAGTTATCATTTAAAGAACAACTCTGAAATGTAATCCACCTCAGTTTTTTTCTAGTTTGTCAGCTTGCTTTCAAGCTGATCTGGTTGTGCTTTTGAATAGGTGTGTTCTCTGAAAATATATACGAACTTGGTAGTCAAGCCAGCTGGGAAAGGGGTCCAACTCAGTCAATCCTATCGGATGGAGGTTTCAGTTTCTGGAACTTGGTTTGATCTGTCTTGGTCAGGAACTCCTTTATGAAGAAAATAAATCCCCCTCACATAGTTGTACTCCCCCAGCAAATCTTTGCCCCCAGGCCTCTCCCACACAGGAGGTACAAGTTACAAATGCAAATAGTCTATGTTCCACCTGAGAGAAGCCATTCAGACTTTCAGCTGGGGGACATACTTCTAGACCAAATTTGTCCAACCTGTGGCCCGTGAGCCACATGCTGCCTGGGATGGCTTTGAATGTGGCCCAACACAAATCAGTAAACTTTCTAAAAACATTTGAGATTTTTTTTGCAATTTTTTTTTTTAGCTTATCTGCTACCGTTAGTGTATTTTATGTGTGGCCCAGGACAATGCTTCTTCCAATGTGGACCAGGGAAGCCAAACAATTGGACATCCCTATTCTAGACCATTTAGTTTGGGCAAATTAAACCAAAGAGGGAAGTAGAAAAGAAAAGACCATGTTTTAGTTTTCTTGCACTTACACTGTTTCCCTGGGCCCTAAGACTCCAACTAATTGCTTGTTCTTGCCCCATTTACTATTTATTGAATATCATTAATATCATTGTCATAAAACCTAGGTGCCACTGTCATTTTGAAGCCAAAGGAGCTCTGGCTGCAGTTGTCAAGGAGCACTGTGGTCTATCTGTCTTCTTCCTTTGTCTTGGGGACATAGCTTCCAAAGAGAATTAGCCACTGCAGCTGCCAGATCCCTTTATGTTCTTGCCTCCCCCCTAGGCCTCACTTTCTTTATCACTGAAGAATGTTTTGACTGTAAGTAACAGGGGCTTAAATCATAAAGATATTTATTGTTTACTTAACAAGATAGTCCAGAAGTAAGTGATCTTGGAATTGTTCCCACAGCTCAGTGATGTCATCAAAGACCCAGATTCTTTCCATTTTTCTACTCACTTTCCTAAGCATGTTGGCTTTTTGTCCACAAACTTGTGACCTTGTTCATAAGGTGGCTGCTTATGTTCAAATTAAAGCAAAGGGACAGCACCAGGGAGCTGTTTTCTTCAGCTTTTCCTTTTAATAAGAAAACAAAAGCCCTACCCAAGTCCCCCCATGAGAACCTTTCATTGGTCAGAATGTTGTCCCACGGCCACTACTTGCTAGAAGTCAGAAGGCAAATGGTGGCTAATGGGTGCCCACTGTCAGAGTCTGCCAAATCACCTTTTGAGAAATCCTTGTGCAAAATTGGAAAAAGTTCCAGCAGTGTTTCTAGTGCCCCCTGGAGAAAAAACAGGGATGATTCACTGGCCTGACAGAAATGGTTCTTTTTGCCTAAAACAAACACTGAATGCATCATTAAGGACTTTCATCATGAATCATTTCACCTTTTGGAACAGGGAAAGAAACATATGCTAGCAAGTGATGTCCTGAATTTTAGTTTACAATGTTACATGACATTTGGAATTTTGGTTTGCTGTGTACTGAGATATAAGGAAGAGTATAACTCATTTTTAGTAAAAGGATATTTTCTATAGATAAGAATGCCATGTTCATTGTGACAAATACAAGGGTGCTTTGGGTTAGATGGTGAAATGTGCCCAACTCATTTCATCTGGACCCATTATACTTCTAAAGAATTCTACTTTTCCTACATTTGGGTGAGTTTTTATGCAAAAAAAACCCAAAAACAAAAAAGAAAGAAAGAAAACTGATTATGAGTCTTTGGCCCCCACTATGTTATTCTTACCATTACAGAACAATAATCTTATATACTTCAGGTAAAGAATATTAGAGCAATTTTATAAATCACTGAAGGGCGCTGTTAATACTGAGATAAGTCAAAAATATCTATTCCCTCAATCTCCCGTGTCAAACTGGGAAACAAAGACACCAGCTGAGGAAAAGGAAGTGACTGTGTAGACACCTTCCTGGTTCAGACGGTTAAAATGAGCAAAGAAGTCCAAATGTAATGCGAAACTAAAGTAAAACAATTGGCATCATACATTATGGCTTGGTTATTTGCTTGCCATAATTAAGTTGGCATCAGTAGTTAACAGCCTTCAAAATTAAACTCAACAACAAAAAAATACATTTGAAAAAGGTAATCAAAGGCTTCTGATGAATAAATTTAACACATCCCTATTATGAGAAAAAAGAATGTTCTTGCGGGATCTTGATTCATGTCTATTTTGTTGTTGTGGCTGTTGCTTTAACAAACATATTTAGTTTTAGCTCATTGCAACTCCTTAACAATCCTCTGTTTCCATTTCTGGTTCTACCACTTGGGCTGTAGTCAACTGTTGTGAATGTGCAGTATAGAACTTGGCACTTCCTGTTTAATTTTGGTTTGTTGTTTTTTGATTTTGATTTTTTTTTTTTTTCCTTTTAAAAACAGGTTGTTTGAATTCTTGTGTGTATCTTGTGGCCATCTGCAGCTCAAAGGGAGGAGGCATCTTTGGCTTTTAAAATATTCACATCCATGGCAAAGGAAAAGTCAATGAGAGCCAGAACATGACTGAAATTGTCCAGAAAAGAACCACCTGCCAAGTTTTCCCCTCTCTCTATGCCTGATAAATGGTGTCCATCATGACAGTCATGGGGCACACATATAGATAAGCTTTTTCTTCCCGAGGTGTTCCCATTAGAATGCCAATTCCTCGCACAGTGGTCTTCCAGTGAAGAAAAAAGAAACAAGCAAACAAACCAAACTTGGGAATAGATTGAACGTCTTTTTTTCTTGCAGTTTCTTTCAAAGCCCAGTGAAAACACATAACTATATGTATTTTTCTTTGAGCTTTTTCTAGTCCTGCATAGAATATTTATTGTGATATAATAATAACTTGGTGCAGTAAGTGTTGGTTATTTTTTGAGTAGAGGAAGATTAGTCTCACTCCCAGACGGGCATTCACACAAGTAGCAGTTTGCCACAGACATTTGACTTTAAAACTATATTATATTATATTATATTATATTATATTATATTATATTATATTATATTATATTATATAACATGGGGTGAAAAGTAATGGACTATTAAAGGCTCTGTTTAAAAATTTCTATCTCTGTACCAGCATAGAGCAGAGGCAAGGAAAACTGTTGGAACAGATAAATGCATGATGGCCCATAAAGAGGAGAAAACTAGGAAAATAGCTTATTTTAAAAGCATGCTTATAGCAAGTCGGTTGTAATACAACTGTAGCCCCATACTCTCTGGATGGCCCCAAATTGCATGTATATCAGTGGGGAGGGAGGGAGCACAAGGCTCCATAGCCTCCTTCTGACCCAAAACAGCTCAACTTACCCAGCAAGAACAAGGTTAAGAGTTATTGTTTATGATTCTCCAAGTCCAGAGGCTATTTTAATAGAAGATTCATTAAAAAACACTCCCTAACCCTGCAGAGAATCACTACTGTAGACTTAAGTTTTAGGACACTGTGCAACCTGGAGCAAGTGAAAACCTGGTAGGGTCTAGACCAGGGGTCTTCAAACTCTTCACCCCGCGGGCCGCATTAACTATCAAACAGCAGTTTGGGGGCCGACTTCACACTCGAGGTCCAAATAAAAATGAATCAAAACATAGATGTTGTTTTTAATTATTTATTTAATATTATTTTATTCAGATAAAACGGTCTGCACGGGCCGGATGAGAGGGCCTCGGCCCGCAGGCCATAGTTTAGAGACCCCTGGTCACTCTAGAGAATGCCCAGTGGTTATCAGTCTGTTTTCTTACCCAGGTTCTGAGCAAACTGAGAAAACAAGGAACAAGGCAGATGAGACCCAAGACATCACTGTTGTTACCAAGAAAGACTAGGTTGGAGCAAATAGCACTGGGGTGAAAATCAACTGGGCTTCCAAATTATTATATTTGCATCTGCGAATTAGCAGATTCACCCAGGCAGACAAGGGGAAGCTTCTAGCTCTGAGGAGCAGGGCAGAACATCTGTTTGCTGTGAGCTACTCCCAAGAAGGAAAAGGAAGGAGATGGCCAATATGTGCTCAGTTTATTCTTCCCAAGTTTACCAACCAAATATGTCACTCCACGTCCAGAGGAACAGAGGTTGAGGGAGTCAGGAGTTATACTAATTGAGTTCCCCTATGCTGAAAGGAAACATAAGATTGAAGGGGCTGGGGCAACCATTCTTCAGTTCATCTTTCCTCAAGCCCATCACACTGAAAAATAGTCATTTCCAGAGCCCTCAGCATCTTAGAGTCAGGAGTAAAATATTAAACTAGCACAGATTTGGGGAGCTATATCTGTCACACACACAGACACATGTGCTTATATTGGTCATCAGCATGAACAGTGACGAGGCATGTTTTAATTGAACATTCGTTTGGGTAGAACATAGAAAAATAATATAGACTCGCCCCTCACCCATACCAATGTCTTTTATTAAAACTTTTTATCTTGAAATAATTTGAAATTTTCATAAAAGCTGCAAAAATAGTACAAAAATTTTATGTACCCATTATCTAGCTTCCACGAATGTTAAGCTCACTTGTAACCATAGTATGATTATCAAAGCTAAGACATTAACATTGGTACAATTAACATTGGTACAATTAACTAAACCACAGTTTTTATTTGGATTGCATCAGTTTTTCCTTTTTCTGTTCCAAGACCCTACCCAAGATCCCATATTACATTTTGTTGTCATGTCTCCTTATTCTTTCATCGCTGCCAGTTCTTTCCTTGTCTTTTGTGATCTTGACATTTTTTTAAAGATCAGGTCAGTTTCTTTTGTATGCTGTTTGTGGGTTAGCCTGATGTTTTCTCATTGTCAGTATAAGAACATCCAAACCTGTGGAGAATCTTTATGAAAATTTATTTGAGCCATATAGAAGATATATCTGGAAGCAAGATCTCAAAACACTGAAATAAATGCCTCCTAGCTTGCAGCTTCTATTTTTTGCATTTGAGATTAAGGAGAGAAGGTAAGGAAGAGTACAAGGAGGTGGGAGGAAGCAACTCAATGGTGTGATTATAGGATGGGTAAGATTATGTGCTCTCTTGAGGGGTCTGAAAGGGTGGCCAGATATTAGAAAGAGGGGTCTGAAAGAAAGCATTTGAAATATACTTTGATTCACAGAAACAGTGGGCAGGGCTTGCTTATGGCAATGATGAGCCTTGTAGTAAAGAAGTTATATGCCTGGGGTTTGATGACCCACCACGATCTACCCAGGTAGGAATTTATGACCAGATCGCCCTGTGAGGTTATTGTCTATAGAACCCCTGTTTCATTCATATCATGATCAGATTGAGGTTACAAGAGTACTCAAATTATGTGTCATCACTTGTCAGTGCATAATATCAAGGTATGCATGATGTTAATGTCTTATTACCAGCAATAGTAACTTTGATCATTTAAGTAAGGTGGTATCTGCTGGGTTTCTCCACTGTAAGTGACTGTTTTTTCTTTTTAACTGGTGAATAACTTGAAGGAGATCATCTGAAACTATAAATATCTTGTTTTTCTTTAAACTTTGCTCAATGATTTCAGCATCCATCGGTGGATCTCTCCCTCATCAATTACTACTATAGTATTCTAATTTTGATTTCTATTTTCCTCATTCCTTCTGCACTTATTTGAAATTCTCTATAAGGAAGCATATTTTTCCTCCAAACATTTAGGAAATTATTGATTTATGTCAGTGTGAACTCATGAATATTCATTTTACTCTATGGGTTGTAATCCAGAGCTATTATTTATTTTGTTGCTCAAATTGCTCTAGCTGTCCATTGGGAGGCTAACATGGTCCATTCTTTTTTTACTATTTCCTTATATTTGGTACCACAAGATATCCAGACTCATCTTGAATTTTCCCTTCCCCTTCCCTATCTCCTATGGGCTGGCAGAGTCATGGGTGCCTTGCATATATTGTCATCTTAATCCTCACCCTTAATCATTTTGATAAATACATAAGTATGGTAAATAATAAAGTATAGTAAAGATATAAACCAGTAACAGTCATTTATTAACATTATCAAGTGTTACAGACGGTACATAATTGTATTGCTGTATTTTCATATGATTTAGAAGCGCAGTGGGTTTGTTTACACCAGCATTACCACAAACATGTGAGCAATGCGTTTCACTATGATGTTATAATGGCTACGTTGTCCCTAGATGTTAGGAATTTTTCAGCTGCCTTATGATCTTATGGGACCACCATCATGTATGTGGTCCCTCATTCACTGAAACGCCATAATGGGGCACATGACTGTTTATTGGGCCTTAAGAGGCTCCCTTGCTTCCAGAAAGCAGAAAATCAGAGAAGACAATGCATGTAACACTCTGGAGCCACCATGGTTGAAACAAGGACAGTACAGAAAACAAGAGCTGCTAGAACTAAAGGGACTTCTTACACAAATAGGTGGCTTCTGGTTGTGCGGAGACACTGAAGGGACCCAGGAACTTGGACAGCGAAGTCAGAGACAACTCCCAGAGACAGCTGCACTGATACAGATGATGGGGGTGGCTGGAGGCATCTGCTCCGGTTTTCCTGCAGGGCTTTGGCTTTAAATATAATATAAAAGAGCCCTAAGACACCTAAATGCAAGTCTCACTCAATAGACCTCCACCCTGTCCACACTGGAAACAGCATCTGGGTAGTGGCTCCAACTTTCCCTTCCTTTTCTCATTTTCCCTTCAAGCTGTGGCTATGTCTTTTGTTATAATAGAATGTAGCCACTGCTCTTCAACCCTGTGGATTCCAAGCCACCTGCTAGGTTTGCATGCCATGAAGTGCATGCTTTTTAAAGAAACAGTTCAGTTAAAAAATATTTTGAGGGGAAGCCAGGATGGCTCAGTGGGTTAGGTGCTCACTTTTCAGCACCGGGGACCGAGGATCAAATCCTGGCCCCGGCCCGTGCGGAACCATATGCTGAACTGGAAGCTCCCCCAATTCAGTTCTCTCTCTGTCTCTGTATATCTCTCTCTCTCTCCTCTGTCAAAATAAATAAATAAATAAATAAAAGCTTTAAACAAACAAAAAAAAATACTTTGAAATACGGAGATAAGATTCTACAAATACTGTAAAAATAATGAGCGAAGGCCTTTGGTAATACAGCTTTAACACCTCTGGAACCCAGAGAGATCCTTCTTGATGTTCTTCAAAAGGCAAATGTTCCAAACTGTTGAGAACTTGCTTCTCTCCTGTAACTGGAGAAGACAGATTGGGTGGACGGAATAAGATTGCCCAATGTAAAGGTGATTGGACTTTTGATAGAATAGAACTGGTCAGCAAACTATGGCATCTGAGTCAAATCTGGCCCTGTGTAATGAACTGAATTGTGTCCCCCCAAAATGTATATAGTGAAGACCTAACCCCCAGTGTGATGGTATTTGGAGGTGGGGCCTTTGATAAGTGTTAGGGTTAGATGAGGTCATGAGGATGGAGCCCTGGTCTGATGGGAGTTGTGTCCTTATTAAAAGACGGAGAGACACTGGAGCTCTCTGTGTATCCACAAAAAAGGGCCGTATGAGGACACAGCTGCCTATAGGACAGGAAGAGGATTTTCCACAGAAACCTTGATCTCAGACTTCTAGGCTCCGGAGCTGTGAGAAAATCGGGGCACTTTGTTATGGCAGCCCAAGTGGACGAATATAGCCTGTTCCTGAAAATGAAGTTTCACAGGAACAGATCCACACCTGTGCTTATTTCTTAGCTATGGCAACTTCCATGATAGAATATTAGATTGAGAGTTGTGTGACCAAGACTATAGGGCCTGCAGAGGCCCAAATCTTTATTATCTAGCTCATCACAGAAAATGTGTGCCAATCTCTGGAATAGAAACTTACCATAAACCGTGCAGGTTTTGAACAGGAAAAGCCATCCCAATGGGATACTGAAGGACCAAAAGGAGGAAGTCACCTTAGTGGGCAGTGGCCAAACTAGCACTGGCCTGATGGCCTCCAGGAGTGTCCTGGACTTCTCACCTGGTTCCCTCGCACATGAGCAAAGTTGTTGGCAACGAACATTTAGAATATCTGATGAGTCTCATAGGACAGATTGGTCATGACAGTTTGGGTAGACAGGCAAAAATGTGGTCACCAAATTGCATGGACAGCAGTGAAGAAGAAACCAGACCATTTCTCCCTCTCCACAGCTGTAGATCATCATCAGGGGTGTTGGAGGTGTCCACCCCCTGGAAAGCAGAGTGGAGCGGGGTTGTAATGTAGAATGAAGACTTTGTACATAGTGGCAAGACTGATCCCTAAGTAAGTTACACCATTTATCTGGAGGCTGCATGTACTCACTCCCACCCCCACAAGGTGTTAATTTGGAAGTTCACACCCCCTGCATCAGAGTCACCTGAGATTGGTCTGGGAATCTGTGTATGTCAGTCATGCCCAGGTCATTCTTCTGCACACTGATGTCTGAGCGGCTCCCTCCTGCTGGAGTTCTAGCCTTGTTCATACCTGGAAAGTGAGCACACCTACGACTAACCCTTCAGTGAAGAGCCTTGAGCCTTGATGAAGGAGAATTTTGGCCAAATCAATAGCATCACACCAGCAATTCAGGACATTGAACAGTTTTTGGATCTGTTGGCTGCCAACCAGGTCAGCCTTGAGGCTTCTGGGCTGGAATGCCAGCCTTGGAGCCATGTGGTAAATCTCAGTAACATGAAATTCCAAAGCTGAGACCACTGCTGGGCTGGCCTAACTTCAAGCAGAGTTACTGCTTTAGGCACCTTTTATGCCTCCCGCTGAATCCGTGTGACCCAGCTGGATTAGGAACAAGCAAAAAGAGCTGGACTCCAACACAGAAAACCCCATCTTTCTTCTTCCTCTTGTGTAATCAATAATTCAACCCTGTAAAGAGGCCCAAACTGATGGATTACTTGCTGCAAAGAAGACAGGGGCCATCAATGTCTACACCCACTGCTAATCTCATTTTCCTCTTCTGCCCCATCTCCTGGCCCACCTTCAGTCTTCTCCATCTGAATGCAGTGTTAACATGTTTGCTAAAATGTGACTCAAATACAGTCCAACAGGAATGGGGAGCATGTGTGAACAGCTGTTGGGGAAAAGAGGATTCAGTTATTTTAAATGTCTAAGCAAATCAGGCAGTTATGATTGAAGTCACTGTCTTCCCTGAGTGATGTATGATGATGTGCATAAATGCAACAAGTAGTGACTTAAGGATGTGAATCAGAAAGTGCCCTTGAGGACAGATGATAACAACCACAATAGCATCACCAGCAGCAAATACTTAACATGGAACCTACTTGTGCCAATCACTTTTCCGAATGCCTTATTACACTTAGTTCACTTAACTTGGAAGGATTGTTTCTAGTGTCAAAAAACAGGAAGGACACACAATGGCACAGTAATGTGTTTGTACCATCTACTTAGAAGTATTTTAATCTAAATATATACTTAATTCTGGTGTGTAGGGTACGAAGGGTCTACTTCCTTTTTTCCTTATTTCCATGTTTTATGTTTGGAGCGTAATTCTTGAAAGCGTAATTTCCTTCAAAGTCTAATAACACAGCTCCCAGAGAACAGGTACAATTGCTACAGTGGGATGAACGCCCCTGGAAGTAACCTTGGATTTTCTTTACCTTTTCCTTTATTCCTCAGCATGCCCATCAGGCACTTCCTTATAAGGCAGATCAGTACAAATGACTTCCTCAGGGTAGACAATGTGTGGTATTTTTAAAGCAAGCATCTAAGTCCAAGAGGCCCCAGGAGGCCATCACTTCTCCAAACACTTCAAGGATTAAAGGTTTAAACTCTAGAATCTTGATTGATTTGGTGATAATGGGTGTTGTGTTCCACAAACGTACTTCTGATCTGCAGATTAGAGCCATGAGACATGACTTGGCACTGGCAGGACACATCTCTGTGCCTCTGTGTGTGGATGTTGATGGACAGCCCCTCATCAACCTGCCAAGCCTGCTAGCTCTGGGCCTGCATCCCTGTTACCAAGTCCTAGCCTCTCATAGCCCTGTCTGGACCAACGAAGGCCTGAAGTGTGGTTTTTAGCTTGTAACCTATTACCCAGGCCCCACCAGCCTGGGAATAAAATTGTTGTTGCAACTAGTCCGAAAAGTGCCCATTATCGTGGGCCATCAGGCCCAATTCAAGTGATGTTTTTTTTTTCTGTTTTCTGTCTTCTCCCTTTCTTCCTTTCATTCATTCAATAAGTATTTATTGGGCTGTTATATGCCAGATACCGTTCTAATTGCTAGAACTGCATTCTATCAATAAAGATACAATAGTAAAATCACTAGTGTATTAGAAGTGATGATGATGAAAGTCATGCAGGGCAAAGGCGTCCCTCAGCTTTTAGGGGAAGTCTCAGTCTTGCTCTTGGACACTGCCTTCTCCTTGCAGTGGACGGCTGCTGAGAGCCCCGGGATGTCCCAAAAGCTTCAGGGAAGCCAAACCCAAGGCCAGGTACAGCCTCACCACCACTTCCTACCCACAGCTCTGCTGAAGTCACTCAGTCATGGCACCCTTGACCAAACCCATCTGAGGTTCCAGTAAAGCTCTAGTGCTGTGAAGCTGTGCTGTATTCTGGCTGGGGTGGTGTGGACCCGTCTGCCGCCCTGGTACCACTTGCTGCTCTGTGCTCCCAGTCTCAGAGTTCAGCACAATGGCTCACTCAGTACAGTAGACTTTCAGTTAATCCGCACACATGGGGATTGGTTGATGCTGGGTTAATGTAAGTAGACTCCCCGTTAACTGAACTCAAGCAACCTGCAAAATCTCAACAGTTGCTTGAATTTTGGTTAACAGAGAGTCTACTATACTTTTCTATGATGCATAATCTGTCACTACAGGCGAATCCACGAATAAGGTCCCCCTACAAAACATTCAAATTTTACAAATAAAAGTGCTTCCTGATTATGTATGACCCGGCCCTAAAGGGACTACCACTGAGCATGTGTATAGCTTTCTGGACCACTCTTTTGTTTACTTAGAGATGTAGAATCACACATGTAGCTATGTACACACACACCCTACAGAACTGCAAGAGCACAAATTGTATTGCTTTGTGATTTTTTTTCTTATATAAATGGTGTATTTATAGATCATCTGGAAATTCATTTTTCCATTCATTGAGAACCAGATCAATATATGAGTAATTCAGTCAGTATATTAAGCCAGATCAGTATAGAGCTGCTTTCAACTGCTGCTTAACATCCCACAGTATAAATGCACCTTTTTTTCCTATTAAGGATGTGCACACATGAAAGTGTGTTTTGTTTTGAAGGGCAAACTCTGAGAAGTGGAACTGTTGACTTTGTGCATTTTAAATTATTCCAGATCCTTCCAAATTGCTCTTAGGGCCATTTATACTCCACCAGCAGTCCATGAAAGGTTCCTCCTCTCTCTTGGGCCTAGATCTGAGCTCACAGGGGCTGTGTTAGAAGAATGACAGATGGACAGACACAAGTGCCCTTTGACCTCGAGATGTGGGCTTTGGGGCAACTCTTTGTAGCTCTGTTCTCGACGGTGTGTTCATTCTCAGGATCCCCTTGTTGGACATGGCTAGGAAGGGATGTGTGCTACACTGGGAAAGAAAAGGCATCTGAAAAAATGGTTCTTTGGGGGTGGTGTTTATTTCAGGAAGTAAAAAAAAAGTACTTTGTTTGTATTGTTCTGATTTCTAATGGTAAAAATAAAGGGTCTACAGTTTTCTTCCCTATCTCTATCCTATGGCTACCCAGTATATACCTACCTACCCAAAGACAACTGATATTATCTCTTTCTCTGTATTCTTTCAGAAACATTTTATGTGAATGTATGCAAAATATATGTATGAGTATGTAATCATCACCATTTTTTCCCCAATGGAAGCATATTATACCATGGTTGGCAATGGAGCAAAGTGATTAAGAGCAGAGATTCTACAGCCAAAATTCCTGATTTCAAATCCATATAATTACCTGTATGGCTCCTAAGCAAATTGCTTAACCTCTCTCTGCCTCAGTTTCCCCATCCTCAAAACGGTCATTGCTAGTTATTATAATTATTAAAGTAGTTAATATTTTTAGAACTCTTAAAATTGTATATGGGATATAGTAAGAAGCATGGACTTCTTTGTTAAATAGTTATAAAAGAAGGGAAAGAGGGAAAACTGAAACTGTCCAACCATATTTTTAAAAAATATATATATATTTGTATATATTATAAGATGATCACCACAATAAGTCTAGTTAACATCCATCGGCAAACATAGTTCAACAATATTTTTCTTGTGATGAGGGCTTTAAGATTTTTATCTCTTAGCAACTCTCAATTGTACCATACATTATTACCTCTAGTCACCATGCTGTACATTACATCCCCATGATTTAATTACTTTAAAACTGGAAGTTTGTAGCTTTGGAACCCCTTCACCCATTTTGCTTACCCCGCACTCCTACTCCTGACCCCCTACCTCTGGCAACCACCAGTCTTTTTTTCTGTATCTGTGAGCTTGGATGGTGGTGGTGGTTATATAAATTACATGTATGTCTTTTTTTTTTGTCTAAATTGTTTCTCTTAGCTTAATGTCCTCAGGGCCATCCAGGTCATCACAAATGGCAAGATTTTATTCTTTTTTTAAAGCTGTATAGTGTTCCATTGTGTGTTGTATATGCATAAGTCACCTCTTCCTTATCCATTCATCAGTCAGTGAACATGAGGATGAATATATGTTTTACAGTTAGGGTTTTAATTTTCTTCAGATAGATTCCCTGAAATAGAATTGCTGGATCATATGGTTGTTCTATTCTTAAATTTTTAAGGAACCTCCATATTGTTTTCTATCACAGCTGCACAAATTTACATTCTCACTAACAGTGCACAAGGGTTCTTTTTTCTACGTCCTTGCCAACATTTGTTATTTCTTTTTGATAATAGCCATTCTGACAAATGTGAGGTGATATCATATTGCGGTTTTGATTTGCATTTCCCTGGTGATTAGTGGTATGTTGAAGCATCTTATGTCTGTTGGCCATCTGTATGTCCTCTTTGGAAAAATGTCTATTCAGGTCCTCTACCTATTTTTTAATTGGATTGTTTTGTGCTTTGAGGGGGGAGCTGTTTTTTTGCTGTTGAGTTGTATCTTTCTTTATATATTTTGGGTATTAACCTCTTAGCAGATATATAATTTGCAAATATTTTCTTAACTTCATATTGCCTTTTTCATTTTGTTGATGGTTTCTTTTGCTGTGCAAAAGTTTTTAGTCTGATGTAGTCTCACTTGTTTATTTTTTCCTTTTGTTGCCTTTGCTTTTGGTGTTAGATAAAAAAAAAAAATCATTGCCAAGACTGATGTTAAGAAGCTTACTGCCCATGTTTCTTTTTCTTTTAGATGTTACATAGCTTTGGGTTTTGTATTTAAATTTTTAATCCATTTTGAGTCAGTTTTTGTGAAGGGTACAGGATACTCCAGTTTCCTTTCTTTTTTTTTTCTTTTTGCATGTAGCTGTCCAATTTTTCCAACACTATTTTATTGAAGAGAATGCCCTTTTCCCATTGTATGATCCTGGCTCCTTTATCATAAGTTAGTTAAATATATATGCATGGGTTATTTCTGTGCTCTCTATTCTGTTTCATTGACCTATGTGTCAGTTTTATGCCAATACCATACTGTTTTGATTACTGTAGCTTCGCAATATGGTTTGAAATAAACAAGTGTGACACCTCCAACTTTGTTATTATTTATAAAGATAACTTTAACTATTTAGGGTCTTTTGTGATTTCATACAAATTTTAGGATTGTTTATTTTGTGAAAAATGCCATTGGAATGTTGATAGAGGTTGCATTGGATCTGTAAATTGGTTTGGGTAGTATGGACATTTTAAAAACATTAATTCTTGCAATTCATAAGCATGGAATGTCTTTCCATTTGTTTTCATCTTCTTCAATGTCTTTCATCAGTGTCTTATGGTTGACACTGTACAGGTCTTTCACCTCCTTGGTTAAATTTATTCCTAGGTATTTTATTCTTTTTGATGCAATTGTGAATGGAATTGCTTTCTTAATTTCTTTATTTCTTTCTCATGGTTCTTTATTAGGGTATAGAAGTATAACAGATTTCTATATATTGATTTTGTATCCTGTAACTTTACTGAATTCACTTATTACTTTCAATAGTTTTTTCATGGAGTCTTTAGGATTTTGACATATATAAATATGTCATTTGAAAATAGTGAATTTTACTTGTTTGTTTCCAGTTTGGATGCCTTTTATTTATTTTCTTGGCTGATTGCTCTTGCTAGGAAATCTAACACTATGTTGAAAAGTGGCAAGTTTGACATCCCTGCCTTGTTTCTGATCTTACAAGTAAAGTTTTCAGCTTTTCGCTGTTGAGTATGATGTTAACTGTGGCCTTGTCATATATGATATTTATTATGTTGAGATACATTTCTTCTATACCCACTTTGTAGATAGGTTTTTTTTGTTTTGTTTTGTTTTGTTTTGTTTACCATAAGTGGATGTTGAATTTTGTCAAATGCTTTTCCTGCATTATTGAAACATGATTTTTATTCTTCGTTTTGTGAATTTGTGTCACATTGATCAATTTGCAGATGTTGAACCATTCTTGCTTCCCTGGAATAAACCTCATTTGATCATGGTGCATGATTCTTTTAATGTATTGTTGAATTCAACAATATATCATGTTTTTGCATTTATGTTCATCAGGAATATTGGCTTGTAATTTTATTTTCTTGTGGTGTTCTAGTCTGGTTTTGGTATCAGGATAATGCTGGCTACCAAAATGAGTTTGGAACTATTCCCTCCTTTTTTTGTTTCTCTCTGTCTCTCTCTCACTATATATATACATACACACACACACACACACACACACACACACATACATATACACATGCACACACACACACATATGTACACATACCGTATTTTCCGGCGTATAAGACGACCCCCTAATTTTACAGTTAAAACATAGGTTTAGGCCTATATTCGCTGTATAAGACTACCCCCCACTTCCGAGGCTGTAGTCTTATACAGCGAATATAGGCCTAAACCTATGTTTTAACTGTAAAATTAGGGGGTCGTCTTATACGCCCGGTCGTCTTATACACCGGAAAATACGGTATACATACGTACACATATACATACACACACACATATATATATTCTATTTTATTGTTTGAGGAGTTTCAGAAATATTGGTGTAGTAATTCTTCTTTGATTGGTAGATTTCACCAGTGAAGCCTTCTGGTCCTAGAGTTTTGTTTGTTGGGACATTTTTGATTATTGATTCAATCTTTTTACTAGTAATTGGTATGTTCAGATTTTTCTATTTCTTCATGATCCAATCTGGGAAGGTTATTTCTAGGAATTTTTCATTTCTTCTAGAGTATACAATTATTGATGTATAATTGTTCTTAGTCATCTTTTGTGACCCTTTGAATTTTTATGGTATCAGTTGTAAAGTCTCCTCTTTCATTTCTGATTTCATTTGAGTTCTCTTTTTTTCTGGGTGAGTTTAGCTAAAGGTTTTTCAATTTTGTTTATATTCTTAAAGAACCAGCTTTTGGTTTCATTGATCCTTTCTATTTTCTCTTTATTCTCTATTTCATTTATTTCTGCTCTGATCTTTATTTTCTTGCTTCTACTAACTTTAAACTTCATTTGTTTCTTTTGTAGTTCTCTGGGGTATAATGTTAGGTTGTTTATCTGAGATTTTTCTTGTTTCTTGAGATTTAGGCATTTATCACCATAAATTTCCCTCTTAGAACTACTTTTGCTTCATCCCATAAGTTGTGGTATGTTGTATTTCCATTTTCATTTGTCTCAAGGTCTTTTTTTTTTTTTTAATTTTCTTTCTTGACCCATTGGTTGTTCAATAGCATGTTAAGATTTACTTTGTGTCTTAATATATGATCTAGACTTGAGAATATTTCATGTGCACTTGAGAAAAATGTGCATTCTGTTGCTTTTAGATGGAATGCTCTATCTAATCTATCTAGCTAATCTAAGACCATCTGGTCTGACATGTCTTTTTAAGTCCAATGCTTCCTTATTAATTTTCTGTCTGGATGTTCTATGTATTGATGTAAGTGATGTACTAAAGTCCCCTACTATTATTGTATTGCTGGTCTATTTCTCCCTTTTGTCCTGTTACTATATGCTTTATGTATTTAGGTACTTCTGTGATGGGTGTATAAATACTCACAAATATTCTGTTGGAGTGATCCTTTACCATTAAATAATAATATATAATGTTTGTCTCTTATTACAGTCTTGTTTGAGAGTCTATTTTGTCTGATATAAGTATATCTACACCAGCTTTCTTTTTGGTTTCCATTTGTATGGCATATCTCTTTCCACTCCTTCACTTTCAGTCTGTACGTGTCCTTACATCTGAAGTGAGTCTCTTGTAGGTGTAATATAGATGGGTCATGTTTTGTTGTTGTTGTTTAATGCATTTAGCCACTCTGTCTTTTGATTGGAGAATTTAGTCCACGTACATTTTTAAAGATGTATTTTTATTGTTTTTCACAGAGAGAAGGGGGACGGCCCATAGCAGTCTCCATAGTTGTACATCACTAGTTTTCGATATAGTTTTATTCCACAGGTGAGCACAGGGCTGTGCAGGGCAGGGTCTGGCAACTTCCCACGTGGGAAACACACCCCACCAAGAACCAAACTGGGGGCACACCCCATTCACCATATGGGTCTGCATGGGTCAAGGCCAGGATACAATCCTTGGACCCTGGGGCTGTAAGACAAGCACTCAACCCACTGAGCCATCCTGGCTTCTCCCACTTACATTTAAAATAATTATTTATAGACATGTACTCGTTCCCATTTAGTTAATTGTTTTCTGGTCATTTTGTAGTTCCTCTGTCCCTTTCTTACTTTCTTGCTCTCTTTCTTTGCGGTTTAATGACTTTCATAGTGGTATGCTTAGATTCCTTTCTCATTATCTTTTTTTTTTTTAGCACTTTGAATATATTCTGCTGTTCCTTTCTTGCCTATAAAGTTTCTGCTGAAATGTCTCCTGATAGTCTCATGGGGGCTCACTTGTATTTTAATAAGTTGTTTTTCTCTTGTTGCTTTTAAGATTCCTTCCTTGTATTTAATTTTGATGTGCCTTGCTATGTGTATCTTTGGGTTCCTCTTAATTTGGAACTCTCTGGGTTTCCTGGATCATTGTGTCTGTTTCCTTCCCCAGGTTAGGAAAGTTTTCAGTCATTATTTGTTCAAATAAGTTTTCTCTCTCTTTCTCTCTTTCATCTCCTCTGGAACTCCTATAATGCAAATGTTGGTCTGCTTGATATTATCCTTTAAGCTATCTTCACTCTTTTTACTCTTCTTTTTGCTGCTCTAATTGGGTGATTTCCACTGACTTGTCTTTTAGTTCACTGGTCCTTCTGTTTCATCTGCTGTTGAAATTATGTAGTAGTTTTCAGTTCAGTTATTGTATTTTTCAGCTTTGTGACTTCTTTTTGGTACTTTCTTATATTTTCTGTCTCTCTGTTGGAGTTCTCACTGTATTCTTCTATTCTTCTCCCTGGTTCACTGAGCCTTTTCTATGACCATTACTTTTTTATTTCCCCCCTGAATTTTATCTTCTTTTGTTTGGAACATATTTCTTTGTTTCTTCATTGTATTTGACTCTCTGTGTTAGTTTCTTGGAATTAAATGAAACAGCCACCTCTCCCAGACTTGAAGCGTTGGCCTTGTGTAGAAGATGAATTTTATCATTGAACCTTTTCCTAGCTCTTAGTTGTCTCACAAACCTTTGTGATTGTTCAAGCCACCTATTTTATTTTTAATAGCTCCCAGTAGTTGAGGGTGTGTTACAACCATTCCATATCTCAAAGGTGTGTGTGTGTGTGTGAGTGAATCTCAGGTATCACCCAGATTCAGTCTGATTAAAATCCAGATCCTAAAGCAGTTTTTAAAGAGTGAAAATATATATAGTTCTGTAGGACCACAAGTGTAAGCCCAACTGGCCACCTAAGCCAGCTGATCTAGAGGTATTCTCTGGGTGGCAGATGCAAAACTCAGGGTTTCTGTCACATATTACACAACAACCTACTTCATCATTGATCCTTAGCCATACAAAGTTAGGCCTGAAAATAAATATCAGTCGTGTCACTAAGTAAAAGTGCAAATTGCATATAGGATGAGATACCATTAACAAATGTGTACACATGCGTGCGCACACACTGTTTCCCCATGGGCACGTGTAAGTATATAGAAACATGCCTGGAATAAGGCATCCAAAACTGATGAGTACTTACCTCTTAGGAGGACCTGGATTGGAAGGGGTAGTCAAGAGGCACTGTCACTTTATATGAATGTCTGAACATTTTTATAATGAAAAATATATTCAGTAAATGTTTTTGAATTTTTAAAATTCACCTAAAGGAAAAAGTTTGAGTTAAAATGGCAAATTATACTACTTTTATTACTTAAAAATAAATGGCAAATTATACTACTTTTATTATTTAAAAATAAAAGTAAAATTAAATTTTCTAAAATGGGCAATAGTTAGAAAATGCAGAGGCTATAGGAAATCTATAAATGGCATTGCCGATTTATGGTAAGTAGGATGTTCCTTAGAAATTGGAACACAACCTCTGTCCACGAGCTTTATTTTACCCAGAACTACTACCTTCCAAGACTTTCTAAGGGTGTTAGAAAAACTCATCCTTACAAATGTGAAGTTATAGGGAAAAAAAGACAAAATTATGTTTTTAAAGTATATATTTTTTAAGTGTATTTAAAGTATTTCTTTACCACCCACTTTAGTTTTAGGCCAGGGATGTCCAATCTTTTGGAGTCCCTGGGCCACATTGGCAGAATTATCCAGGGCCACACATAAAATACACTAACACCAATGATAGTTGATGAGTTTTTTAAAAATCTGTGTGTTAAGAAAGTTTGTGCATTTTGTTGGGCCACAGTCAACGCCGTCCTGGGCTGCATGGGGCCCCCGCAGGTTGGACAAGCTTGTTTTAGGCAGTTCAATGCATTACTGTTTTCTCTAGCACCCACAGTAGCCGTTCTCAAGTGGGAGGACGGGTAGTCCATGCAACACCTGTAAACTCATATACCTGCTGGGAGTCAGAGGGAAAGGTGCCCTGGCTACTGCTGGAATGTGTTGTATTCCTCAGCTGTGCAGGGGGCAGCAAAGAGGCTAGCGTCATTCACTTCCAGGTCTGCCTTTAGTATTACATGTTGTTGGACCAAAAATAATTCTGTCAATTACATCTCAATAAAAATAATCATTGGTACAAAATGGCCACATACACACACACCATCATCAAGGTAATCCTCCCCCCAACAAAAAAAGCAAGCAAAACCATTTGTGTGATTTATTGGCTTTGTTATACAGTAATATAGATTTAACCGCTTAGGGCCAGGATACTATGGTCAAATCCCAGCTGCTCCCTTTTTAGTCGCGTGACTGGGAACTTATAAACTTCTTTTGCCCTTAGGAACCCAGCTGTAAAGTGGGAATGATCATGGGGACCCTCCCCTGCAGGGTTGTTGTAGGTAGTAAATGAGCTAGGACACTATGGCTCTCTGAGTGCCTTGGATACAGGAAAAAGCACTTAAATAAGCTTAGCTATTATTTGAATTGAGTAAACTTCCAGCTTTAAGAAGTTATATGATTACCTTAATTTGATGTCTTTGCTAAAATTTAGACATGTGCTCATTAAAATGGGCTCATGTCTTATCAGGGAGCTCCTTTATGTGCCCACAGTATATATACATGTTGGCTGTGTGACGCCAACATGGCAAATGACCATATGTTTTAAGGCAAAGCTTCTTCCCTGAGAAATAAGACTGTCCTGGGCACATGGCCAGCCCTCATTAAAGGCAGTGGACCCCACAAACCTGGGAAAATGAGGGCCACTTCAGTAGGGATCTGACTTATTCCCACTGGGATGTGGTCTTTATTTAGAAATTCTAGGATTTAAAAAATACATAATTGAGAGCCATCTATAGTCACAAAGTAGTAACACAGACAACTAAGATCTATGTGTGCAGCTTGTGGTCCTCTCTGGCATAAGGTAGTGTGAACCATATCTAGCTATATCTAGTACACAGTGTGAATTCTGATTTCAAAAAATGTGAATTTTGGTTTTGACAGCCCTTTATTCGCTGGTGTGGCATCTCAAATAGCTTTCAGAACAGTTCTGTCTAAAGTAGCAAAATGATGACTGCCCCCCTGTAGTTTGTGGGGCTCAGTGAAACAACCAGAGAGCCCAAGTCCCTGGATTGTGATGGAAGGAAGGCCTCAGAGGGACGCTGTCTGTTGGCCAGTGCAGGTTAACCCAGCTCCTGTGGGTCTGTGTTGCAGGTATCATGTACCGCAAGTCGTGTGCGTCGTCAGCGGCCTGCCTCATCGCCTCAGCTGGCTATCAGTCCTTCTGCTCCCCAGGGAAACTGAACTCAGTGTGCATCAGCTGCTGCAACACCCCTCTGTGCAACGGGCCCCGGCCCAAGAAAAGGAGTAGCTCTGCCGTGGCCCTTCGGCCTGCACGCCCCACCACCATCCTGCTCCTCAAGTTAGCCCTCTTCTTGGCGCACTGCTGAAGGAGATGCCAGCCCCTCCTGCACTGCTCTTCTGGCCCGCGCTCTGCCCCCCCGCCCCCATCCACAAGGTTCTCCTGGATGTCCTTTGATTCTGGGTAAGGCGTCAATAATGAAAGATCTCAGTGTAAAAACGTTTTTGAAAACTGAATAAATTCAGTCTGACTGAATTTTCAGTGTGTACTTAAAAGGGAGGGGGTGGAGCAGAGAAGTTCCTCCCTTTCTGTAATCAGAGTCAAGGCCAGCCTATAGAAGACACTTGAGGGGGCATCTGCCTTTTCCAGGGCCCCTACCTGCCACTCCTGTGTGAGGGTAATGTTGCTTTTGTTGGGGGAGGGCTGGTTAGCACTCAAGGCTTCCTTACTTGGCATTCACACTTCCTGCTCCTGAAAACCATTCTCTGCAGCAGCGTTGACTGGTTCCGTCTCCCCCTTGGCCTCGGGGGGACTCAATGGCTGGGGCTCAGCATCAGCCTCACGCTGAAAAGTGCTTAGGAAAACCTTGTTAGGTCTCCTTGCAGAGGAGCTGCGCCCGGAAGCGAGGAAAATCAGCGGACGGCGCGTGGAGCGGGTGCTGCTGGTGGAAGGGACGAGGGCGCGCAGGCGCTTCTCGTGGTTGGCGTGCTGCAGCGTGAGGCGGCAGCGCAGCACCTGCACGAACACCCTGCGGAACTGCTGCGAGGACACGTTGTACAGGAGCGGGTTGATGACCGAGCTCAGGTAGAAGAAGGTGTCCGAGAAGGGGAGGAGGGTCATGTACGCCCGGAAGTAGGACTGCGTCCAGTCATGCTTGGGTCTGGCTGCAGCCATGATCCTCCGGACCTGGTTAGGCATCCAGCAGACGGCCAACGTCACAACAATCAGCCCTGAGCAGGCAGGAGGGCAGAGAGAGGAAGAAAATGCAGCGTGAGAAGAACAACAGAACCCATAAAATATTCAGTCCTGTGCTTACTGGCCAGGAAATGGTACCAATTTTTCAATGTTGTGTTTGACAGCTTCTCTTGCCAGTAGCAAAAAAGAATTTAACACCGTTTCGAGGCTGGGGGAGTTGACTGAGTTAAAGACCATTAAATGCTTTAAGACAGTTTATTTATACCTGTTGATGCCTGTTAATTTAAAAAATGTTTTCATTGTTGTGTATCCAGAAAGTATTTTATGTAGTCTATTAATCTAGTTTTGTCTTAAAAAAAAAATAGATGTACACAGTACAGCCATATCAGATGAAACTTGTAGTTTAAAGAATGTCCCCATAAAGAAGGCCCAATGATATCTTTAAGACAAATGGAAGTGGCACCACACCCCTTCATAACAAAGAAGCATATTTAGTGACACTGATCTTGCATTCATTTTCAAAGGAAGCAAAATCAGGACTAACTTGTCACCAAGAATGTTTACTGGACATATATTTACTAGGTGGGCATACCAGTAATTATAATGCTGATATCTGCAGTAGCACTGCTATTTCTTTTCAAATGTTTTAAATAATTATCTAAATATAAAACTTCCTTCAAGTTCAGCCAGTGACATGCTCACTGCCCTTGTGGCACTGAGCTGCAGTATCAACAGCCCAGAAATGATCAGACCTTAAAGAGACATGACTGAGTAGTACCCACTCCCCCTCCCTCATGGACCAAAAGCTGACTGCATAAACATATGTTTGCATGCCCGTGGATCTGCATTCCAACTTACGTATTCGCTATTTCTATGACCTCTGACAGAGAAAAAGGTTGTTAGACCACAGACAACTGATACCACACATTTCATGAGTGTTTATTCTACAGTGACCATCCCCCTGCCCACCCACCCCCAAACAAACCAAACACCCATAGAAAGTCAGATCAGACATACGTAGTGCATTGGCTGGCTTGCTTCTCTTGGGGGTAAGAGCCACAAGACACCGGGCTATAAGTTCTGAGTATAGAGCTGATACCTTAAAGCTGTTTTTTGGAGTCTCAGAAATGCTTCATCTTTCCTCTCTTAAATTTGAAAAATAAGGAAAATACACTCATATTTTCAAATCTCCAATTTTTGAAGAAACTGCAGCAAAGCAGTTATTGGCAATGATCCCTCCCTGCTTCAAATTGATGGTAAATGTTTCATTAATAAATGCTCCAGGAAAAGCAGCCGTATTCACACATCCAGAATTGGCCCTCCCCTGTGAACTAGCCTGAGAATACCCCGCCTGGTGGCAGAGTGGCCCAGGTGTGTTCTCTGGCACTGAAATAACCCAGCATCCCGCAACAACAAACCCCAGCTGTCAGAACAGAGGGCCATAGGAACTCTGCTACCTGTTCATTTACAAGGGTTCCTCCTGTGGAACCTCAGCCCAAGCTGGAGGTACAAACCTGTTTGCTTATTTCTTTCCTTTGAGTTTGCTAACCTCAGAACACTCAGGAACTCTAAAAATAAAGCAAAGTTACATACTGATCTGATGAAAAAGCAAAAAATTCCACCTTTAAGTCAAGAGTATATTCTTAATCACCTAGTTACAGCTGCTGCATGGGAAGAAAAATCAACATTTTTTTGATTTCTAAAAAAAATACTTGCAGAGGAAACCCAGGACCTTTTCAGTCCCTGGAGAAGCATGGGCCCTTTCAGCCATCTGTGCTCTTCAGTTATTTCTCCTTGTTTTTGTCTCATGCAGCTTTGACTGAAAGCTTCATCTCATTAATTGTGAAGGATCAAGGAGCAGGCAAGCTCTGTCTTCACTTTTTTTTCCCCCTCTTCCCTGCCACTGAGTTTCAGAGAACAAGTACAGCCATCTTCATCTGAGCACTTATTTCCTAGAATATGGACATTGAGCACAGGGTTTAGATGTGTGCCATGCCACACTGTGGGAAGTTGTACATCAGGCGGCAGGAATCAAGGAAGGCGATAAGAACCACGTTGTACTTATCACGGCTAGAATGCAGCACAGTTTTTAAGCTGAAGAAAGGCAGTGAGAAAAGAAGGCAGGGCTGTGGGCAAGCAGAGAGAAGTTATAAAATTGCTTTTCTTCTGTCCTGTCCTTGCTCCTGCTCAATCCATTTCTTATTTGCATGAGCCTTCTGTTACCTTTACCCACTTTTCGGGGCATCAAATGCCCTTGGCTGACAATGACATCAAAAGAAGCAGAGAATCATAAAAAGCAAGATGCCAGCATCCCAGCTATGAGGCTAGGGACAAGATAGATGAAGAGCTGTGGCCTGGTTTGTAGTTTGAGCCAGGATAGAATTGTTGCTCTGAAATCGAGATGAGCTAGAGTAGGCAAGTGAGATTGCTTAGTCTGAACAAGGAGCAGAACATAGGGGACCAGACCCCACATTCTTCAGTTATGAGAAAAAAAGAAATCTTGGCTTTCTGGGTATAGAAGAAGAAGGTAGACATCATAACAAATGTAATCTTGGAGAACAGGAGAGACCAGCAGCTGAGTTAGAAGTAGACTGGAATTAAAGATTATGCATCAAACAGATCCTAAGTTATAACCAAGAATAACATTGAATAGTTTTTGAGCATTACCTTTGTCAGTTTCTGCACTAAGCACTCTGTTAATTTCTCACATCTCATAATCATGTAGTCGGTAAGATCGAAACTGTTATCTTCAGTTTACAAATGAAGTTCAGTCTCAGGTAAGGTTAGTTGCCCACACACTATAACTAGGACACATGCTTGCCAAACTCCAAAATCCATGACATGTAGGTTTTTTATTTCCTCAAAGATACAATATTGCTTCTCATATTTGTAAGTTGAAAAATATAGAAATCTCATATTTGTAATTTGAAAAATATACAAAACACAAGACCGTAAACATGAGCCATAATGCTACCAGGTAAAGTGATGTAAAGCAGCCTGCCCACTAGAAATATAAGCCACATGTAATTTAAAATTGCAAGTATCCACATTCAAACCATCAAAAGAAAAAGGGGAAATCAATTTTAATATGGTTTTTAATCCAATATAACCCCAATATTATCATTTCACATGTAGTTTCAACATACAATCAACCTAATATTATTTATGAGATGTTTTACATTCTTTTTTCCATGCTAAGTCTTTGAAACTCATTGTGGCTTTTATACTTACAAGCACATGTCAGCTGAGACCAGCCATGGGTGACCAGTGGCTTCAACATAGATTTAAGTAATCCTTCATAGCCCCCCACCCCAAATCACAACACTCCCTATTTTCTCCTGTTCTCATTTCTCCGGCTGCCCCCTTCCCAGCCTCATACTCAGAGTACTGTGAAACCACGGAACGCCCACCTACACTGTACTGATTATCTGAAGATTCTGATGATGCCACCAAGGGTGACCCTGATCATATTTCTGAGCATGCATTCTCAGCCACAGCGCACAGCAGGTTTATCCAGTCTTTTCATATAGTCTTCCATATAAGAAACTACAACTTATCTAAAGCCTAAGTAATTCTGAAAGACAAATTTCCATTTTGCACCTCTCATTCCTAACCTTGTCTAATCATTTTGGAATAACAGCGACTGTGCTAAATACCCTGGCAGGGCTGTGGGAATATACTACCTCTACTTCAACTAGAGGTGGGAGAAATGGCTGCTGCATTTCCTCCTGTGCTGTGGAAGACCATTTTGTTCTAGGAAAACAGGGTGTTAGACGTAGAGGTAGAGCCAGTGACAGATGTGAGGTGTGTGCCCATGGGAAATGTAACAGAGGTCAGCCTCTGGTCAGGGCAAGGGAAGGCCAAATCAGCATGCTTGTAAAATGTGCCATTTTATAAGGACAAGTAATTGCTGATATTTATATCTGAAAAGGAAAAGTTTATTATTTTAAATGACCCATTGTTGAGAATAAATATCATGTCCAAAGGTGTTTTTATTCTGGCTGGCTACAACGGATTCAGCTCTAGTCCCTGCTCCTCTGTAGCTGAGACAAAGCTTTAAAGTCTTATTCATGCCTTAATAGAGCATATTAAAAGATTTGACAAAATTTACGTTTGGCTGCAATCAATTTTAACTTGCATATTACATTTGGAAAATCTATATTGCTTTGGTCTGTGTGGTGTAATGCGCAGCCCACAGTTAAATAGCTTTAGTGTGAACTTGAATGAAGATCAGTGGACTGAACCCAGTCATGTAAAGCAGGTAAACAGTTTTAACTGAATTATTGATAGATCTGTATTGTACTCCCAACATCTTTGCACTCTGGGTTAAGATATAACTTTGTATTTTATCTGTTTTTTCACATAAAGTACTTTCATTTTTCCTCCTCAATCACTATGCTAAAATGACAAGAACCATTAGACTATGACACAGATTTATTCTTGGCAAAGTCATGTTGTTTAAAAAACAAAAGCCATGCAGATGTCCGATAACATTGCACACTGAAGCCTGACATTTCCACAGCGTTCGGGTCAGCCTGCTTGGTTTAGTCTTCAGAAGTGCATTCAGCTATGCTGCCAGGGACACGCCACCATTCAGACATCTGACATTGCTCTGTTTTCTCCCTTCTCACCCTTACAATGAAAGGTGCTATTTGGGTGTCCCCAGAACTGCTCTTAGAGTCATCAAAGAGTAGGAAACAGAAGAGAGACCTGCCACAGAACACCCTTGTCCTACAAATGATGGAACTGAGGTGAAGCAATTCACTCAAGATCTCCTGAGTCAAGGTGGCAGGATGCCATATTGTTCAGAACACTGGATTCTACCCCAGATCGACAAACATGCCTATGATCTAAGTGAAGTTTTGTTTTTCAGTTTCAGGCTCCAGTGCTGACCATTCACGTTGTGGAATGCAATGAGAGCCAGGACCCTCTCAGACCCCAGCTAAAGTCAGCACAACACCCCGAGACACTATCTCTGCTCAGTGTTAGATAGAACCAGGTCCCTGAAGAATAGGCCCACAACAGCTCTGGGGCACGTGGTTCTCTCCCCTGACTCACCAGAGGAAGGTGAAGACCTGCCAAAGAGAGGTCAAGAATGTCCAGTCAACAAAATCTGATTCCAGGTCATGACCAGATGACCAAGTCTATCAGGACTCCATCCACCCATGCTTCCATCTTACAGAAGTACCTGCTGCAAAAGAGTAACTAGCTAGTGCTAAGCAGAAAAGGTCTGAAAATTTGATCTTTGCCCAAGCAAAGGTATTTTGTGTGATTTGAAGAAGTCCCCAAAATTGGCTTTCCCACGTAGAGGTGGAATTCCATTTTACTGAATCACTGAAGCCCTGGTGGTGCAGAAGGGATGTTGAATAGGATTTGGGATGTCTGGGATTAGCATAACTTCTCCATACTCTTCCTGGCCTACTACTCTAACTTCTCTCTGACCCCACTGAGCAGGAGTGAGATACCCACTCCTCCCTCCTAGCCCCCAATTTAAGTTCTCTAGATTTGGTTTAGTCACTCAGCAAACATTTCTTGATTGGTTGCAGTCTATTAGAGGCACTAGTGATCACAGACTGAGGACAGGGCAGCCACAGCCTGGTGACTGTTCACAAAGGGCCATGAGAGCAGTCTGGGAAGAGCATCATGGCAGCAAGAGACGGGACAGTTGACCTTCACATGGTGGGGAACACTCAGACAGAAAAGTTAAAGAGGAAGCCTGGAAAATGGCATGAGCAGAGGATGAAGGAATGCAGCATAAGCTTACCTTCTGAGCGCTGCAAGTGTGACCAGAACTAAGGGGTGGGTGGAGACAGGATGTAGGAAAGGAGGATGGTTAGAGAACACTTCGTCAAGTTTTGTGGACAATAAATTAACTCACATATGATAGGGTGAGGAATATCTGCTTGCCAACTGACATATAAATAGTGATTGCCAGTGGAAAGTAAGCACATGAGGGCTGTCCAGAAAGTATCCAGCCATGTAATATGAAAAACAGAGGCATTTATGGCTGGATTTTTTTTCCAGACAGCCCTCATATGGTTGTTGAATGAAAAGCCACGAAGAAACAAATCCATCCAATCAAAGGTTTTAGCACGTTCTCAATTTGTATGTTTGGTTGTTTGCCAATTTGCTTCTGCAGTTGAGACACTGATCTCCCTCATTAACTCTGTCCAACACAAGGAACCCACATGAGCACTGACCTTGATTTAGTCTCTAACATCTAAGACGGTGGTTCTCAAAGGGGGGTTCCTGGAGCAGCAGCCACCTCACTTGGATACTTGTCAGAAATGTACAGGTCAAGCCCCAACCCAGACATAGTGAACTGGGCTGGAGTCTGGGGTCTGGGGCCTGCAGTCTGAGGTTAAGTCCACTGGCTGATTGACACTCATTCATATCTGAGAACCACTAGTCTAAGAGCAGCACAGACTGCGGAGGAGCCCAAATACATGGCCATTTGTGGGGCCCTATCCCTATCACTTGCTTTTGAAGCACCACGTTCTGAGTGTCTGCGGTCTGAGTGGACAGTGCCTAGCTCCTCTGTACAGCCCCCCAGGCAGCCTCTCAGTCCTGAGCACAGTCCTACCTCTTGGTCCTATCTCCTACATGTCTTCTTTTCTCCTTTGTCTCTCTGCCCCCTTTCTTTTCCCTTCTCTCGACTTCTTTCCTTTTCCCCCTCCGTTTCTCCTCTTTCTTTACACGTCTCTCCAAGAGGTAAATCAATGGCATCTCCCCTTTCTCTTTGCTTTTGTTCCTTTTTTTCCCTTCCATTTTTTCCCAAGATCACCAGAAACCAAGCCATATGCAGCCCTTGTTTACATGGCAACACACACCCTCTCCTTCTCCCAGTGTTTTCTTGGATGTCTTTGAGAAGGCAACCACATCAGCTGCAGGCAAGTTCCTTAACAGCTAGCAGGTGGCTGCCTGGGCCGTGGTCACCACTTATTGCCAGAGAAAGTGGAGAGGCTTTGGGAGCAGCCGAGGAGGTGAGGAGCATGGGTGTTGGCCATGCACTGCACATGCCCCCCACTGAGAGCCAGCTCCATGTCCCGTATCCCCTGGTCCTGCCAGGGTTTGCCTGCCAAGCTGCAGTCACTTGTCCAGTGACCCATCAACTTAGTGACCTTCATTTAAACCAAGCTTGTCCAACCTGTGGCCCATGGGCATGTGGCCAGGATGGCTTGGAATGAGGCCCAACACAAATTTGTAAACTTTCCAAGTCATTATGGGCTCTATTTGTGATGATTTTTCTTTCCTTCCTTTCTTTTTCTTTTAGTTCATCAGCTATTGCTAGTGTTAGTATGTTTTATGTGTGGCCCAAGACAATTATTCTTCCAACGTGGCCCAGGGAAATCTAAAGGTTGGACAGCCCTGATTTTAAACTGATTGGCCTTCTTGCCTTCCTTCCTACTGCTAAATGTTCTCTAGAAGACAAAACAGCTGTTGGGATTCAGTCTTCAGAGAAGGGCGCAGGCCACAGCTTTTAAATGATATAAAGGCCACAGATGGCTGCATCTGTCTGAGAAGACAGACGGTTTGATGTGCCATCCTTGCCCCAGCTATTTGATGGAACCCAGGAAAGGACTTTGTCCCCAGTGTGGCTCTAACCAGCACGTGGAGGCCAGACACCCAGATTCCAAATGAGCCGCAATTTGCTGAGCATTCCATCCCTCCCCCTCTGCTCCATAAGCTTCAGTACAAGATGAAAAACTAGAAATCTCTACAGTAACAGATACATGTTTCTAAAACAAGCCCTCCTCTCTAGGAGCTGGAGGACAGCCACTTGCACTCAAAGTAAGCAGCATTAGGGTCGACGTTGTTTAGTGCCTCTGCTCCTTGATGAATGCATGGCAAACGATCAACTAGAACCCGTTAAATAAATATTTTTCTATGTGTATCTCAATTGTGTGGACTTGTGTGGCTTTCTAGGCAAACAGTCTGTGCTAAGTCTATGCTAGTAAAGTCCTCACGTGAGGTGTAGCCACAGAAGCCCACAGAAAGACAGGTGAAGCCCACTGCTTCTTCTCTTGGAACACAGCGCAGGGGTGGGTAACACCATGAGGGCCATGATGCCCTCCACATCTGCCGGGGTAGCGGCAGGCCGTGTGATGGCTGGGCCAACCCTCCAGTGGATCAGCTCAGACTACCCAGCATGGACCATACCTGTTGCAGACACTGACTAATGCTAAATGGCCATGGTGACTAATAGAACGTAGTTCCCTGCAAATGGTAGAGAATTAAAACCTGAGAATGCGAGCACTGAAAAAGCCTGGAAGACTGGTGAGTCCGCAGAATCCCCAAAGAAGGGGGACTGGGTGCCCAAATTCACACAGCCCAGGAATCCACGCATAAGTCCTCCCACTCTGCTGGTGTTTGCACCACCACGAGCTCCTCTCAGAGCCCTTGGATAAAGGGGCCCTCAGCCACACTCGTGCAGCACGGCAATTTCAGGGGTGTGGAAACAAGGGAATGAGCCTGCAGAGCTCACTTCCTGCCTCTCTCCTTTCCCGGCTTCTTGCTCGTGCCCCTCTGTGCGGTGGGACTGGGGACCCTGGGCGAACCAGCACTGAGCACCTATGACTAAGGCGGCCATGCGTGGACAGGAAAAGCAGCCCTCAGTACGTCCTCTCTATTCTCCAGGCTTCTGCGCATGTTGATCCCTCTGCCTGGACCACATCTTCCTTATCCTTCACTCTTCCTCCTCCTCTGGCCCTCTGTCTCCTCCTGTCACTTTGACTGCCCATGCTTTGTCCAACTCTTAGTCTATGAGTTGCTGCTTAATGTCACCGCCTCCACCTCCAGGAAGCCTTCCTTGTCTCCACATGCTATATCAAGTCCTCTATAATGAGCTGACTAGCACCTTTTAGTCCTGCCCCTGTCATCATAATGCTACAGTGTGAACTAGGCCACAAACGCCACGAGGGCAGGACTCTCCATCTTCGCTGTTGTATTCTCAGGACATAACAAAAAATCTTTACGTAGTAACTGCTCATTAAGTACTTTTGTGGTCAGGAAGGAGGGAGAAAGTGTGTTGGAAGTCACAGGTGAGGGACTAGGTGGGAGGGCATTTAACATTCATGCGTTTATCTATAGAATCCATTGGAAGCCAGCTTCCCTATCCAGAGGGGGCAGTACTAACCCTGCTGATGCAGGACCCAGTGCCTGGATCATTTCCATCCCCCATCCTGAGGTGAAGAGAAGGAGACAGTGGGAGATGAAAGAAGGAATCACCTTGTCATTCAAGCAAGAGCCAGAACTCTCAAGACCAAGAGGTCTAGACAAAGGTAGGGAGTTTTGGGTTCTAAACGTATGTTAAGCTTTAGTCTCCCACCCCTCTGTGCTAACCCAAGTGCAGAGTTCTACACTTAAAATTTGTTTCTTTTCCTGTGTCTCCCCAAGACCATCTCATAGGGTGTAAATTGAGTACAAATGGAGGTCAATAGGTGAAAAAGGATATAGAAAAGCTACATGTACCAAAAAGACATATTAGCAGATGTTCACTTGTCCCAAAATAATTCACCTCAGGGGCCTATAAATCACAGTCCCCATGAAGATGCTACAGTCTCTATAAGAGAAGCTGCATGGCAAGACCCAAAGCATAAGGGTTGGGGTCTGCAGCCCAAGGGGGAACTTAGAGAAATAAAGGGGAAATGCCTAAAAGCATTTGGTAAAGGCAGTGGGAGATGTGTCCACATTCTATGCTGTGTGGCCTCAGGAGAACGAAATCTTGCAATGGTGATCCTAAATTTTCATCTGAGCACCACTTGGTTATAGAGTGAAAGAGGTTGGAGAGAGTAGAACATGACTACAGCCAGATTGGCACCTCCTCCTACTCTAAGCCTATCGCAAATGTCCCCATAATGGCACCTGTCATGCTGCCTTCACCTGACCTGGGCAACTCCACCCACTGAGGACGAGCAGTGTTACTCTCTGCTGCTCACACTGCTCATCTGCAAAGTGGAGGTAACAGGAGCTGCTGTGATGATTGTAGGAGCTAATCATTGTAAAGTGCTACGTACAGTGACTGCTGCCAGATAAGGCTCATAGTTGTGACCTTCAGCACCTGCATGATCATCTCTACCAATGTCACCATCACTATCTCCATCACTTCCTACTACCTCACTACCAGCGTCCTCACTGCCACCCAGATAGCTCCCAGATGTCACAGAGCTAGAAGGCTGACTGGAACCATAGGATGTAAGATACCTTCTAATGCTAAACACAAATTTTAAGACCTAGAAAGATTCAATGACTTGACCAGGATTATCCTGCTGATCAATAGCAGAGAGAGGGTCACAACTTAAGTCTCCTGATTTCCATGCCACCATTCTTGTCCCTACTCAGAAATGGGGCTCCCACTACTCTGCCCTAAGGTCTTGACACATTTATTCCTCTCCCAACACACACACACGTGGGTATTTGAAGTCTAAGGAAGCTAGAGAGGCAAGAAGTGGAGTCTATAATAAAGGAGGCCATTAGTACAAGGCAGGTCTGAAACAAGAAGAAAAAAATTCCAATCCCAGGAAGACAGGGGACCTGAGCCCCTACCAACTCCCCATCCCCACACGGTTCGTCTCCAGAAGGACTGACCAGGGGCATCACTGCCTGCTCGTCTGGTTAATTAGGCTAAGAGGGCCTCCATTCCCAATGACCCCGACCTTTGCTTGGTTCCTCCATCCTCACTCCATCCTTGGGCACACACCCACACTCCCACCCAGTACCCTATGGTCACATATCCCCAGGCCCTGTGCTAGGGTACAAAAGAGAGGGTAAGAGCTACAACTTAGAGTCAAACAGATTTAGAATTAGGCTGACCATAGGTACCATTATAAAAAGGACAGAAAACTATGGTACTATCCTGTTTCAAATGGTACATCTGGTCAGCCTACTGACACCTTGAATTCAGCCTAGTGAGATGAGGCTGTCCCATTTGAAATAGGACAGTACCACTGTTTTCTGTCCCATTTTAAATGGTACGTCTGGTCAGTCAACCTAGGATTGAATCTCGGCCTTTCTATTTCCCAGCTGTGTGACCACTGACTTACATCTCTGAAATGGATAAAATAGCAGTACCTACCTCATGGAGTTATTGTAAGAAAAGATAAAGGAGATATGAGCACATAAAGCACTGAGTGTAGCTGCAGTTGATGAATGACAACCCATACTACTTACACAGTCCAGTACGCTGCCTGCCTGGAGGTAATTAACGCCCGCTAGAATTAATAGTGTACGTGTATTTCAGACACTCTTGTAAGCACTTAACTTATGCCTGCTTATTTAAATCTTACAATCAGCCCTACATAGATAGCCACTACTTCATTTCATTGCTATTATACAGATAAGGAATTTGAGGTATGGATGGGTTCCATGACCTGACAAAACTTAACCGCTGACAAGGGCAGAGCCAGAAGTTAAACCCAAGCAAGCATCTAGACTCAAGGACACTGTCCCAGCTGCCTGCCCTCAGCTAGGAACTCCTCAGAGGATCAAATATCAAATGTTTTCAGACTCCTAAATTCAAATTAAGACATTTCCATCCAAATAGCCACAAGTTCAGAAATAAATTTCTTGCTCTGAGTGTCAGAGTAAAGAATAGAACCTCAGCTGTCAAGAAGTGAAGACCCCCCTCTCTCACATCTCTGTGACAAGGAAGGTTTGTCTCTTGAAAGGGCCTTTTTACATTTAAGAAGAACACAATAAACTTTCCTGTTACTGTGAGAAAAGCTTGATGGCATTCAAAGAAGCAAATTAGCTTTGAATAGGAGTCTGGCAGGCTAGACTCGTCTGGCGTGTCTGGTTTTGATTTATTTTATGGGAGGCAAGAACCTCCACCCCACCCCCACTCCCATGCATAGGAAGAGTCCTGGGAAAGGATACTTTCTTATGAAAATTCATTTAGATGAACAGTTAAAGACTATTCTCACCCATCACAGGCTGGCTCTTCCCTTCCCCATAAATACCATCTAGAATCTGGTTTCAAAGTAAGTTTAAAAATGAGTTCAGTTCCCCATTGTTTACACATATCATGTAAGTTAGCAAAGAAATTCCTGGAACATCTATAGCCAAATGCCAGGAAAGGAGGCAACAAATGAAAATCAGCTGATGGGAGAGAGAGCGAAGAGGTTCACACAGGAGCGGGGTTCATACTGTGATTTAGAGCTGAAGGTCTCATTTGAAATCAGTGTAGCTCTCAGGAAAGTTGAGGAGATGGTATCAGGCTTCCAAGACAGGTTATTGTATGAGAATGATCAGATGAGCTGTTCATGATTCGAAAATGAAATTACAGTTACACGATACGATAGCAATTTGCTCCTGGTGGCTTTTTTTTCTTTTCTTTTTTTCTTTTTAATAGGGGCAAAAAGAACTTTGAGGAAATAGCCTTGCAGATTTGGGAACATTCATTATAATCTCACCTACCCAAGTGCCGCAGTAACTGTCAGAGATGCACCTTATTACACAGACTAAATCCAGTCCAACAATAACAACATATGAATTTTTAAGGCCACTCCCTCTGTTATCTCACTAGCTGAGCTTCAAATGGCAGAGCACCTCCAGGCGTGTGTCACAGCTCTCTGCATTCTCCTCACTTCCTCTCCCTGGACAGCTCCTCCCTGCCTCTGACCTGAACTTCCATTCCTAGGGCTATACAGTTCCTAAATCCATGTTGCCAGCCTCAGTAGACATCCACAGCCAGGCCCCTACAGCCAACTGCCTATTTAACACCATGGCTTGGACAGCTCATCTGTACCTGGAATGGGGCATGCCCAAACTGAATTAATGACCAGCCACGTACCCAAATCCTCTCTCTCCACGTCCCCAAATCTGCTCTCTCCATGTCCCCAGTCTTGATAAACTCTAACGCCACTCACCGCATTTTTCTAGCTGGAAACCTACAAGTGGTCCTATTCTGTCTTCACCCGCCCGCCGCCCCCCCCCCCACATACACACACACATTCCCACATTCAATAAATCCCTAAGCCTGTCAATTATACCTCCAAAATCTGTCTCCTAGCCATTTCCACTGCCACCCCCTGAGTCAGGGCTGCCACCATCTCATGCCTGAACTAGGCAGAAGCTTCCTCACTGGTTTTGTTCAAAATTACTCGTGCCTGAGCCATTCTCCACACAAGCCAGGATCATCTTATTAAATTAAAAAGTTCATGTCACCTCCTTGCTGAAAACCTTCCAGTGGCTTATTAGAATAATAATTCTAATGATTTAGAATAAAATTCCGAATCCTTAGCAAGCACCACAAGATCTGACCTAGCTTATTTTTTTGGTCTCTCCTTGTACCACCCTCCCTCATTGCCATGTCTGCTCTGAACACCTAACCCTTTCTCAACACCTAGCTCTTTCTCGACACCTAACCCTTTCTCTTCCTGGAGCCTGCCAACTCCCTCCTGCCCCAGGGCCCATACGGAGGCAGGCTCTCTTCTCACCTTGCTAGTTCTTATTCATTTCTCTGCTGAAATACCACTTCCTCTGGAAAGCTGGGTGAGATCTCATGTTTGAAAGCCATGTTATAAGCCCCCATTGCCCTATACTTCTTGGTCGCACTCTGTACATTTGGACGTATTTAACTTAGAACGTGTATCTTTCATGTCAGTCTCCTCAGACGTGTGTTTTCTGAGATTAGGGGCTGGGTCTGTTCTGTGTCCTCAGTGCCCGGAACACCGTCTGGCACATGGTAGATGCACAATATATGTGGGGAGTCCTGCCAATTTGACATTCCTAACCAGGTGGTGAGGTAGATGCAGTGGGGGGCTGCTAGTCCTATTTTTACTGATGAAAAGGATGACATGCATTACATTGAACCCAATTTGGTTCAAGTTACAAAGAAAATGAGTGGAAGACAGAAAGCCTAAAATCTGGGATCTTCCAATCAGGGATGTTCATAAATTCAAGTATATCACCCCAGCCTCATGTCTCCATGTCTGCAATTTTTTCATCCAGAAAGCCAACCCCACACCTATCCCAGAGCTTAGCTGAAAGAAGGAGGCAAGCCTGGCAATTCCCCAGGACGAACTGAACATTTTGATCCAGTCATGTTCATGAAGGACTTGCGTTACTATGAACAACTTGGGATTTCAGACTTGGAACAACCTCAGAGACGACACATGAAGGGTTGACATAGATTTCCAGATGTAACATTCTGGTTAACGTCCCTGTCCTAGGATCAGGATCCTCATCTAAAAATTATGAGTGATATACAAGGGCTGTCTGCAAAAACATCCAACAGTAAATACAATAAGAATAGTTACATGGCTGGATACTTTCCAGATAACCCTTGTAAATAAATCATATTTTACAGAAATATTATACAAATTAGACAATATACGGTACTTTTTAGTATTTCCAGGGACACAAATTCAAGGGATTATAATCACTCCTTTATGTAAAGACCTCAGTGATACCTAATTACCTTTGCTCTTGCTATGTGCAGTGTGGCCCATGGAAGCCCCTGAAAGCTTGTTTAAAATGCAAGTCCTGGGGAAGCTGGGATGGCTCAGCGGGTTAAGTGCTCACTTTGCAGCCCTGGAGCCTGAGGATCGAATCCCGGGCTCGGCCCATGCAGACCCATATGCTGAACTGGGGTGTGCCTCCAGTTCAGTTCTTGTCGGGGCCCATGTGGGAGACTCCTGGCCCAGTTCCTACCCTGTGTAGTCCCCCACCCACCTGTGGAGTGAAACTATATGGAAAACTAATGCTGTCAACTATGGAGACTGCTCTGGGCCCTCCCCCTTCTCT
>PVKE010012779.1:0-37675 GCA_004027555.1 Craseonycteris thonglongyai
AAGCACTGGATTTCACTTATTTATTTATTTTTTTAATCTCCAGGAGAAAACACAGTCTTTAAATACAGTAGGTCCTTGACAATATTTGCTCAATAAAAGAAGTCAATAGTTATTCAGTGCCTAGCTGAAACTGGCCAAAAATGGCCCATGGCCCTGAGTGTCTTTGCCCTTACTGTAAATAGACCACACCTAGTTTACCTCATTAAAAAAAAAAAAGGCAGACCAGTTGGAGATGCCACCTTTCAGAAAGCCATTCATTCTCTCCCTCCTCCCCTACTGGCCTTCTATTAACACCAACTTCCCAGCTGAAATTATGTGAGTGCAGGGAGGTTAGTCCTAATGATTGCTTGAATTATCTGTTATCAACTCCCTGATTATAAAATATGTCTTAACCACCTACGGACGATGCTTCCTAAAATACACTGCTGATGTTTCTGGGCTAGGTTAGTTACATCAACCCATGGGCTGAGAGTACCAGGGCTATCAGGCTGATTTTGGAGACGGTATTCCCTGAGGCTTTCAGTAAGCAGTGTCCTTGTCCACTTATAACAGTGTCTGCTCAGTAGTATGACATCAGAAATAATTCTCTATTCTTGAGGTATATAGATGTCAAACCACTGTGTTGTACACTTGAAGCTAATGTAATATTGTATGTCAAATTGTTTTAAGGGGGGACGGGAAGAAGTACTTCTCTCTTAGCTGAGTCATCCAGCTATTTCTGTTGTGTAAAAACAGAAAGCTAGTTTCCCAGGCGTGAGAAACAATGGATTTTTAAATGAGAACAAAACCACATGATCTTTTTGTTGGAGAAAAAGAAATACTTTAAAGTCATGACAAATCTTTGAAAGTAAGGCCAACCTTAATTTGACTGTTTGTTGTAAAATACAAAAGCAATATAATAATTTATGGAGAAGTACTTAATCAAAGCACTATATAGAAAATCAAACCTGGAAACAGCCATTGTGTTAAAACAACAGGGGCTCGGTAACTAAATGTTAGCACACTTATACAGTTAAATATTACAGTGAGATAAAAACTATGGGTTTTTTTAAGGGCTTATTTAAAAAAAGAAAAAGAGAATGATGACACTATCATAATAGGTGAAAAATGCCTAGATAAATGATACAATATGGATATTGTATATTGATATCATATCGATGGTTTCCTTAATATTATACATTATATTAACACATATGTGTGTTATTATGCAAATGTATCTGGCAGGATGAGCTGTTAAGATGTTAATGTTTGCCTAGTCCTCTCTGAAATGTAATTTTCTCTCTTTCCGCTCCTCTTTGTTCTAAAGCTAGGTCAGTATTGGTCACAGTGTGGTCCTCAAACCACTGGGCAGGAGAATCACACAGTGACAGTTGAATACAAATTCCTGGAGCTCTGTAACAGAAGGGGGACAGAAATCAATACACCAGCTCCAGCATCTCAACACAGGCTTCATAGTTTATCTTCATAGTTTATCTTGCTCTTATCAGTCCCATGTATGGTCCTCAAACAATTTTTTTTTAACTCACCCCGACGGGCATGTCAATTCCTGTGTCCATCTCCCAATTATCCTGGAATTTCTCCGCCTCTAGTTGCGACTGGCCCTGTGGTCCTCCTCTGCCCCTGACTGCAGTGTATTATGTCTCTATAATGATTCCCTGCCCTCTCTCCATCGTCTCCCCTAATTCAGCTCTGGCAAAGTACAAACTTGGTAATTACAATTAAACTTTATAATTAAAATGTTGCCAGGAATGCAAACTTATTTAGAGCTCGAGCCTGGAATTTTGAACAGTTCTGGGCTCCACTCCAAATCCTAGAGTAACTAACTGCAGGAGAAAGGGAGAAAGGAAGAAACACTTTAATGAGTTTATGTTGGGAGCTTTCTCAAAAACAATCTCATTCAATCCTCCCAAAGACCTGAGAAGTGATGGGAGCTCAGACCAGCTAAGTGAGAACTGCCCAAGGTCAGAAGCCTAGGGAGAGGAGGAACTGGATTCAAACCCAGGTCTGTATGTCACTGCTTCTGCAGCTGTCTCTGGGTTTCCCTGTAAAACCACAGAGCATCACATGTCCGCTCAGCATGGCACCTGACAGCCTCGACTAATTGAGTGATGGAATTCCTCGACAAGGCCTCTTTCCAAGGTTTGGCTTTCCTGTTGAAATTACTCCTACATAGTTGGCAAGAAAAGATTTCAAATGAAGTCAGCATTTTTCAGAACTCGGCTTATGCCACCAAAAGCAGTATGGCCACAGCCACTCACTCTTGCAGCTGGCTGCCTAGATTGGAAGCGAATTGAGGATAGGTTCCATTTCTCCCTTGTCTCAGTCTCCAACGTAGCAGGCAGCAGGACTTTGCATTGATAGGTACTCAATAAATAGATGATTGATTACAAAAGAAAAAGAAAGAGAAGATTGGGCTTCTTCCCAACTGAAGCCCAGAGCAGTAGAGACCCAAATAATCCATCACACCATCCTTTAGTCTGCCCTTGGATATGAAAATGAACTCTGAAAGAGTCATGTCCTTCCTGGAATTTGAGCAGAACAGAAGGGAGGAGGCAGGTAGGAGAAGGGAGGAGGCAAGTACGAGCGTGCCAACCTGGGTGACAAGACCTTTTTGGGTTTTTTTAAGATGTATTTTCACTGCCCCTTCTATTCCTAAATTGCTTTATTACACTGAGGGCTGTCATACACGAGGAGGGAAAAAGATAAATTTTTGAAAAGACCTGGCAGGGATATTTTCATGGGCACCTCAAAAGCTATTAGAATCATCCTAAGAACAGATGGCCCCTCATTGCAACATACTGCAGGAAGGACAATTCCTGTTTGGGCGTCACTGGGGTCCACCCCCAGAGCAGCCTGCTGCTGTCATTGGGAGCCTTGAAACCAAGTACAAGATGTCTTTCTGTGTTCTGTGAATATGCGACTGTCATTAGCAAAATGATCTTTGGAAACTTCTGTGTCTGGAACCAACTAACCCAATGTTGTTTTCTTTTCAAAGGGAAAAACAATACTTTTCTCTTCATCAGGAACCGCATGGTAATGAGTCCCCCTAGGGACCTAAGGACAAAAGAGGTAATTTGCAAGCTGTTGTGCATATAAATAGAAGTGTAGACACACAACCTTTTGCAAAACCAAGTGGTCTCTGCTGGGGAATTTAAAGCCAGCTGCTCAGACACCAGTAAGTCTCTACTCAGAAAAGGGGCAGCTGCTTCCACGGGGCTCAGAGACCTTGGCTACACTGTCCAAGCTGGCTTGGCGAACATGCCTTTTGTTTTCATGAACTGGATGACCACACAGGCCATTTGTAGTTACAGGGACCAGTAAGATTCCTTACTGAGCCTGTCTTGCTCTTGACACAGGATGCTTTCCACAGAGAGATTCTTCAGTCCCACCTTTTTTAAATGTTCAAATGAATGTTTTAAAGAAAACCACTTATAGTTCAATTCCATGTGTCATAATAGAGTTATAGTCTTGCCCTTGGTCTCTACTAAAATGCTCCCTTCTCACTCTCTCAGGCCTCTCTGGAAGACATCCCCATGACTGGATCACAATCTATTTCCTATTCGGGGTGATTTAGCTAAATAAAGGATTCTAACATCAGAACATCAGACTTGCAAACTTCTAAATTTATCAGAAGACCCATCCCCCCTCCTCTGGACACCCCTGACATTAAACTTGCTCTTTATAATAGAACCAAACCAAGAGGAAAGGTAACAGGTACTATGTTGAACACTTATATCCTTATGAGGTTTATCATAACCAGAAGACAACTCCAATATCCTCCTAAAGAAGCCTGGACCTGCCCCCCTCACTGCCACTCCCACTCACTCAAAATTATTGTGTGATTATTAGCTTCCAAGTTGCCCACAACATCCCCAGATAGACATCCCCTTTCAAGTCCCAAGCAAACTGAGAGTTTTCTGTCTGATTCTAATCCAAAGAAATTCCTGAAAGCATTTATGGCTTTTATAGAAATGATAAGTAGTAACCATAGTCAGTACCATAAAATTCAGTAAAGGCTGGGGATCACACCTTCTTACTGCATTCCTTTAACCCAGTGCTAGAACAGACACTCTGAACCCCATCAGGTACAAGGTGGTGCCAGGAAGAGTGATTCACTGTATTGGAAGACTTGCTTCCCAGAGGGGGAGAAATCTGAGCGTGACTTTGAAAGATGAACAGGAGGTGGCCAGATGGACAGAAAGGAGGGGTGGGGTAGCATTCAAGACAGAGGGGCCAGGATGGCTACTTCCCTGAAAATAGAGCCAACAGGCAGCAAAAGCCAAACATAAAATGGTTGTCTTGTGCCTTTCGGATTTATCCTTTTTCCTAATGATATGGAATCTGTGCTATGTCTAAAGAGATCAAGAATGGCTTTCTGTCTATTTATTCCAGGTAAATAAGCCCGAGTACAGACCAGTTGAACTTTTCATGCGTTCTTCACTGAGTGGTGTGCTGCCTCCACTGACCACGTGAAAACCTCACGATGACACATTTGAGATTCCGAAAGCTGCCCAGTGACTTCTGCAGACCGACCAACACCCCTGAAGTTTCCTTCCTTCTCCCTCAGGCAAGTGTGTTCAAAAAGCAATCAACAGGAGCTGGCATTTGCCATTTTTCTAATTGTGTGTGAGCAGGTTTCAAGCCCACATAGCTCACTAAATAGCCCTAAATTCTCTACCTTCCTGTTCCTATCAATCCTGCTGGAGAAATAGCCTCTCAAAAGTCAAAAGCTTGATTTTGCATGAGGAGTTCTGCCTGGATCTCAGCGAAAAGGGCCACAGAGACCAGAAGCAGAACTAAGGCATCTGATTTCCTCAGCAGAGATCTTACCTCCTGGTAAAATGTCAAATATGAGAATGTGTAAGTGGTGGGTGTGGCTTGAACTTGTGTGGGATCAAAGCACTTCCTGGATTTTTAATGGATCATAGATACATAAATATGGGAAGTCTTCACTCATGGTCACAGATGGTGAAGAGGAAAGCCAGACTCGGAGCTGTCCAATTTGCCTCTCTGGCCAGACAACCCACCTAGCCCCTGGACAGTGTAAAGCAAATGTAACCATATAGCCGCCACACCACCCCGACAGCAATATGTTTGAAGGGTAATAATGATAGGCTTGAGAACCAACAAGGAACACTACTTGCAAATGGAATGCTCCCAGTATCTGCTCTGCCCCGGGCACCTAAGGGCCTAATATCTCCCCAGATGGACCACAGTTGGTGACAACAATATTTATCAAACAGAACCAAGACACACCCACGCCCACTCCAGGTGGGGTAATCTCAGGGAAGAAGACCATGTTATTTGTCCAACCCCTCCCCTTGCCCCATCATCACCACCAAGATTCTGTCCCCTGAGCACAGAGGCACACCTGTGCCCCTCCCCCTCCCCCGACTCCTTCAACAAATCTCACAGCCATTCATTCCCTAATCCTCTTTGTCATCTCTTGGGAATGATGGCTATAAGTCAAATTTACTGAAAAATTCTCCCCATAAGATTTGTTGAGGGTTTTTTTTTTCTGTCGTTTACACGGCAAAAAAAAAAAAAGTTTTATAAATCAAAATAGAAAATATAGTTTATTTGGTGGTGGGTGGGGAGTTGATTCTGGGTGGTGGGCACATAGTGCAATGCATGGGTGATGTGATGTGGACTTGTGCATCTGGAAACTGTCTACTTGTTACCAACCAATGTCACCCCATTAAATTTAACAATAAAAAATAAAATAAAATATAGTTTATAACACCAAGTATGCTGATTCCTACTTTAAACACACACACACATAACCACAGGAGATTCTGCCCCATCTTGCAAAGGCAGCTCTTCATAGAGTCACTGCTGTTTATGCTTCCTCCACTAGATCATGTGCACACAGCGACACTGGTCTGGGTCAGGCCCAAGTTGGTTATAAAACTCTAAAAATTATACTTAAGATCTCCAACCACCCTCCTTGGGCAAGATCACGAGAGCTGGGTGATCGCTTTCCCAGATACAGTGTACACTTAGCCACCCCACCCCCCAATTCCCCTCACCTTTTGTGGGTTAGGCCCAGTTACCGACAGCACAAGCCCTTCTTCTCCTTAACGTAACATAATCTGCACATCACTTACAGAAAACATGTTTCTTGCTTTCTGGCACAAACATAGTGCTCTATGTTGACAAATATGCTTGCTTCCCTTAACAGCCCTCCGACCCACACCTACCTATACATGCGCGTGCACCATGAAGGAAAACCAAAAGATGCGGTGGGGAAGAAAAACTAATTAGGTGATTCATTCAATGACAAAAGTAATGCCTTTGCTTGAATCAGCCTGGGTGGCTTGATTGAAGTGTTTTATTTTATAATTTCATTGTATGATGTGATTTCTTTTCAAAAATAACAAGTAGGAAGAGAAAATAATATAACATACAGAACAACCATGAACTCACTGAACAGCTTTGTAAAATTTCAGCATTGTCTTTCTGGACTTTTTGCTTTCAAAATAAAGGAGGCACAACAGATTAACTCAAAGCCTCCTGTGTAAACGGCCCCCATCTTCTCCCTCTCTCTTCCTCCCAGAGATTAACCAATTTTTATATCTTTCTATCTATTAATGTATACGCCTAATATGTTTCCCTGGTTTTTAAACTTTATGTAAGTGGTATCATTTGTAAGCATCCTTACTTTTTAGCCCAACATCACAATTTTCAGATTTAGTCACAACATATATGAAGTCCTAATTAATTTATTTCAACTGCCATACTTGTATAGTATTTCCTCATACATCTGTCTTTCAGATCCATCCTCCTCTTTACGACAATTTAGTTCTTTGCAATTAAAAACAATGATCCCAGCATTCCCCTACGTTAACTGATATTGGCTTTCCAGAAAGAAGTGAGATGTTGGGATAAAGCCAGCTTCACACCTCTGTCTATCAGGGCAGGGCATACAGGCTTTTCTGATTTGCTTCCATTGAAAACTAGGATCTATGGCCTGAAGGCTGCCACAGTCAACAGACTGAACAGGAGGTGAGCAAAATCCCACAGTCCTCACATTAGGTGTCAGCTTCCCCCTGCAGCAGGGCCACTTGTCACAGACTGGCATATAAACAATGGTCAGCATTCTTACCATCTGCCTGCCCTGTGCGTGGCTAGAATCCCAGTCGTCCCCTCCTCAGTCTCCCCTGTAGCCTCACGCCAAAGTTGATACTTTTACTCATGAACAGTCCCCAATGGCACAGTACACATTTTAGTGCAATTTCATCTCAACAAACCTCTGCAGGCACACTTTGCTCAGCAGGCAAAAAACCAACAAAACAACAAACACATAAACAAATAAACAAATACCTGTCCTTGATCTATAAATAGAGGATAATTCATAGCTTTGCTGATTTTTCTTCCTCTCTATCTATGGTTGTTTATACAAGACACATGTGCTGAATGCATCCAGGGATGTTCTCAGTAGCTTTATTCACCGTCATCCCAACCAAACTGGAAGCAACCCAACTGCCCAAAGGCATTGTCCCAACATTATCAAAATAGCTATGAGGCCCAGAGAGGTGATTGTGCAGGTCCAGGGTCACACCTTTATAAGGCAGAGCTGCAGGTAGATCAAGCAAGCACTCCCACGCCATAGACCACCCCTCAAGCCACTGAGCCAGAGTCCCCTGCTTCTCTAGCCTACTGTGTCTCCTTCACTGAAACAATGTCTTCCCTAGTACAAGACACTAAGCAAAACTGCTCTTGACTGATCCCAGCTGACGTTGCCTAAATTCAGTTCCCTTAGGCACTGCCATCCACTCCAGCATCCCAGTGCCCTGGCCAGGTTCCTATAAGAAAGAAGGTCTCTTGGGGAAGCCGGGATGGCTCAGGGGGTTGGGCGCTCGCTTTGCAGCACTGGGGACAGAGGGTTGAGTCCCAGCCCCGGCCCGTGCGGACCCATATGCTGAACTGGGGAGTGCCCCCAGTTCAGTTCTCTCTCTGTCTCTGTATCTTTCTCTCTCTCTGTCAAAAACAATAAAATAAATAAATAAATAAATAAATAAATAAATAAATAAATAAATAAATCTAAGAAAGAAGGTCTCTGATTCACCTAGACCCTGATGACCAGTTAGCTGACACAAACATAGTTTGCAAACTCCACATTTACACTATTAAAGAAGGAGAAAATGTGGGTCCTCATGGTTATAATTTAGATTTGATAGATACCTAAACATGCTGGAAAGTAGAAGGCAATATCTTTGGGGGGGGAGGGGACTTGCTGTCTCTAAGAACATCAGCACATTGACGTTTAAATCTAGTCTGGAGAAGCCACGATGGCTCAGTGGGTTGAGCGCTCGCCTTGCAGCCCAAGGGTCTGAGGATCGAGTCCCAGTCCTGGCCTGTGCCTACCCATATGCTGGACTGGGGTGTGCTTCCCATGTGGGAGGCCCCCAGCCTGGTTCCCACCCTGGATGGCCCCTACCCACCTGTGTGGAACGAAACCATGTGGAAACTGATGACGTACAACTATGGAGACTGCTCTGGGCACTCCCCAACCCCCACCCCCACCCCCCAGTCTAAACCAATGAAATAAATCTCTAAAAATAAATAAATAATTCTAGTCTGGTGACCTCTTTTGTGGTCATTTTACATGCACTTCACTTGAGAAGTAGGCCGCACATTAATATAAATGGGCAGGCATGCTATTTAGAATGAGGAAGGGAGACAACTATGAGAAGATGAAAGCTGCCTTTATTCTGTGTTGGCAAGACATCCTTGTGCTTTTCTCACATATCTGGATGTCCTCAAAGGCCTGAGAATTTTTTAAATGCGTGATGTGGGTCCACTCTTAGGTCTGCCTCTTCTTGCTTAGACCCAGCAAAAGGAGCTCCCATCTGCTCTGCGCCAAGGACGGGAAGAGAATGAACACTGACCGTCTGGGCCTTCCTAAGAAGGTTCCCTGGCTCTGATGTAGCTTTTGTTTTTGCTTTTATAAATACCCAATTCGGAATGATGGGGAAAATTCCATATAAGGGAATTCACCACCTGAGCTAAAATGGTGTGTCCCCACCCCCCGCTCCGGTCACCACCCAAAATGGCGATCCCTGAGGGCTGGGACTTTCCCGCGATATCCTATCAAATTAACCAATCCCCAAGCCCCATGACAGGCCCTATAAAAGTAAAATTCCCCCATCAGTCTGGGCTCAGTCTTTGGGAATTATCCCACTGGGCCCGCCAGCGTAATAAAGCTGTGTTCTCCCTGATCTCGGTGTGCCACTTGAGTTTCCTCGGTCAACCGTTTTCTGCAACAGGAAAATGTCATGGTAAAGCAAAGGTAACCTGCTTTCTGGGATAGCAGAGACTAACTGCACCCATCAAGTCAATGGGTACGTTTTTTGACAACTGTTTGTTGAGATACTCCTACAAGGTGGGGCAGCAGGCCAGAGGGGCAAACACTCCCACACCCAGGTTCCCCTCCCACAGTACTCACACAGGTCCTTTTTCATCATATTGCCTTGTCAGGCTCCCCTCTCCTGATTCCCCCACTCACTCACTTCAAAGATGTGAACAGGGCACAACATGGAACAAACAGATGCCAAAGAAGAAGATGCCTCCCTGAGACAAAGTGACTGCTATTATACAGAAAACAAATTAGTGACCAGATTTGTTTCTTTTCCTTTTTCTTTTATTTTCTTTTCTCCTCCTTCCTCCTTCCTCCTTCCTCCTTCTCCTTCTTTTCTCTCTCTCTCTCCCTCCCTCCCTCCCCCCCCCCCCCCCCCCCCCTCTCTCTCTCTCTCTCTCTTTCTTTCCTGCTCCAGAGACAAAAAAAAAAAAGAATACCGAAAAAAATTTGGAGGAAAAATAGTGTCTGGTATGAGGGCAGCCACAAGCCTGAAAAATGACAGCGTGAACTGCCCAGGCCTCCTCCCTGCATCAGGGACAGTCTCCACCCCGCCCACCCTCGGGAACCTGCAAACCAGGGGCTTGCAAAACAGCTTGGCGTCAAGCTAGGAATCACACACCAGTCCCTAAGACCTATCTCATAAAAAGAAGCTGATGAAAGTTCATTAATCTGTTTACAGCAACAAAAAACTTCCCGTGGTTTCTAAAATGTGAAAAATTGCAGTGAATGCCCTGACCTTGTGAATTAGAAAAAGAAAAAAAAAGTCACCTGCCCTCCCTTTTCCTTCCCATCACTTTGTAAAAGGAAGAATTTTGTCACAAATTTTAGAGCCATAGTAGGGGTACCTCAGTGACTCTTCTCCATAAAAATATCAAGAATATTACCTGTTCTTACACACAACTTCATTAATTTCTTCTCACACCCATTGGGTAATACACACAGATGTTATCTCATTTTACAGATGAGGAACTTCAAGGTCAGAGAGGCCAAATGTCACTTCTAAGACGGACCTCAGGCCTTGTAACAGAAATACTAGATTGAAAAAGTTGATATTGATAAAGTCAAAGATTAGCCAAGGTCAAGGTCTGATCAAGAAGAGTGTTAAGAGAAGCCCAGAAAAAGTTTGGTCAAAAAGGGAATCTTTGTCAATTAAAAATAAGGAAATGAAACAATATGAACCCAAAGAAATTCAGAGTAACAACCTTAATTAATATCAGACTAAATAGAATTTAAGGTATAAATTATCCTAAGGACAAAGACATAGATATTGACAGAAAATAAATAAATCAATAAACTGTAACAGTCATGAATATAATGATACAAATGAAACATTTGCAGAAATGTACAATGTACTAGACTACAACAGAAGCCTCATATATATTCATTTCTGATCATAAAGCAAAATTAGAAATCAGCATCATGAGTCTGAAAAATAAGAAATATTCCTTCTCTGAGAGAAGATAAAATAAAAATAAAAAGTTGCAAATATTTTGAAGCAATGAAAAAGAAAGCACTCCAGTAAGTATTTGTGGTGATAGATAATCACTGATTACCAAAAACCCACTGCAAAGAACAATATAGCTTCATTATTATTTTTTTTTATAATTATTGCATTGTAGTTTTAACTTAGATCCAAATACAATGAATCAAAGCTAGCTTAACCTTCAATTATGTGGTTCAGTTCTTGCTCAAAAACTCTAAGCACAGGAAAACACCACGCTTAAAAGAAATACAGTCAGTGTTTTGTAAGGAAGAAAAACCACACACAAATCCCAACTGCTGCTTCTTAATAAATAAATATAGAGATATTAAATTAGGTTTAACTTACACTCAATAACAATTATTCAGATCCACTTATCTTTGAGGCAAAGACAAGTTTTTATTTATTACCACAATAAAGAAAATCAAATTATTTCAAGATTATCATCATTTTTCTAGGCATCAAAGCAGTATTTGACAGATGTTATTCTACAAGCCACAAGAGGTTTACTTCAAATACTGTGAAGTATTTTTAAATGTCGAATTATATATTACACAGAGGTGCCTTCCAGAAAATAAACCTATGCTCACTTATTTCATAAGCCGTAGCAGTTTTCAGCACATTGGACAGTGACCTGTTTACCTGTTGTTTTCTGATGCTGTTGAGCAAGCTGGTTGGAATGCTCTCCTAATTTTCTGTCAATTAAAGAAATTATTGATTAAACATGAGACTCTAAAATTCATTTATTACCAAGGAACATTTGGGAGCATTATAGAATTCATTTTACCTATGCAATAAATTTATTGAGAAATGAGAAAGAAGAATCCACTTGAAAATATAGAGAAATATTTCCTCAAGCAGTCACACGAGACACATTATTCACCTCCAACAATATGCCACAAAATTTAATGCCAGTGGGTTTTATTTTTAATGCAGTATCCATGCATCTAGGAATGGATGGCTTGGAAATGTTAATGCCTGAGAGTTTTTCTCAAAAATATGCCTTATTCATGACTCAGGCCCTCTCCTGCACTCATTATAAGAATAGAGCATGTTCAAACAATCATCTCTTTCTAATGCGAAAAACAAGTGTGTTTTTAGAAAATAAACAAGGTCCCCCCCAAAATATCTTTTGTGTATTTGGTTGATATATCATGCTCATGATTCCAAGTTAAGTACCTAAGAAAGACTTGTCTTCTCATTTTTTAAAGTCCATTAAGCATCTAGGATCTTTTCCCATTTTTACAACTTGTTCAGTAACTCTACTGGTAGTTGTAATTATTTCCCCTTAAAAATTAGAAAACCAAGTCTCACAAAGGTTAAGTGGAACGGACTCACATCAAGTCAATTGTAGCACTAAACTTTGTAACTAGCTTTGACTAACTCCATGTATAATATGTTTCCTATTTACCATGCTGCTGTTCTACTATGTTCTACAAATATTTTTTGCTCAGTGGTTTATCTCATAACAAAACATAAGGAAATAAATTTAAATTGTATCGTTGGTTCTATGTACGTTAAAGAGAACCTATTTATACCAGTGAGCTGCCAAATGGGTCTCCTGAGGCCTCATATTAACTAGCTTTGGATGTGAAATAAATTCAACTCAGCCTTCTTCCATTCCACATCTCAGATTGGTCAGGGCATATTTTGTTAGGAGAAAGCAAGGAATTCCATGCCCAAACCCACATTCTTGTTCAGAAAAGAAAAATATTATAGTATAATAATTCTGTGTAAATAATCCTCCTGTTTATAATGATGAAGATGGAAGAGAGAAGGAGCTGGGTCCAAGGACAGCCTCAGACAGGCAGGAGCCCATTTTAGGAAGGGTCTGGTCATCTCCCACCCACTCATTAAGGTATCAGGACACGCTGATGCCAAATCACTGGTCACCCTCATAGAGTGGTGTCCTGGGATGTGGAGTTAAGCCACGGCAATGTGACCTTGTCCAAATTGCTTAGCCCCCCTGAGCTTTAAGTTCTTTCACCTGAAAAAAGGAGATAATGAGATCTACCTCACAGGGTATTTTTTATTATTGAATTTATCAAGGTGACACCGGTTAATAAAATTACCTCCGTTTCAAGGGTACAATTCTATAATAAACATCATCTGTATATTGCATTGTATATTCATCACTCAAAGTCAAACCTACTTCATCACCATTTATTTGATCCTCTACCTTTTCTACTTCCCCCATCCCCTTTTCCCTCTGGTAACCACTAAACTGTTGTCTGTGTCTATGAGTTTTGTTTGTTTGCCTTGTTAGTTTGTAGCTTTCAGTTTTATAACCCACAGATGAGCAAAATCATGCATTCTTGATTTTTTTCTATCTGACTTATTTCGTTTAGCATGATAATCTCAAGATCCAGCCATCTATGGCAGTATTGCATCTTTTTCTATGGCTAATATTTCATTGTGTGTGCGTATATATATATATAAATCTTTATCTATATAGCTCAAATCTTCTTTATCCAATCATCTATCAAAGGACACTTCAGTTGTTTCTATGTCTTAGCCTCCATGAATAATGCTGCAATAAACATAGGGGTACATAATATCTTTACAGATAAATGTTTTCAAATTTTGGGAGTAAATCCCCAGAAGAGGGAGTGCTGTATTGTATAGTAATCTTTTATTCTTAATTTTTTGAGGAACCTCCATATTGTTTTCCATAGTGGTTATAGCAATTTATATTCCTACTAGCAGTGTATACGCATTCCTTTTTTTTTTTTTATATCTTTTTATATTTATAGAGAGTAATTGTTTTTTATCTTCAGTGCATATTTATTTCTATTTTACTTTTGACAGATAGAGAGAGAGACTGAGACAGAGACAGCTAGAGAACCGAACTGTGGGAACTCCCCAGCTCAGCATGTGGGTCCTGCCTGGGCCGGAGCCGGGATTCGATCCTCGGTCCTCATGGCCTCAAAGCGAGCGCTCAACCCGCTGAGCCGTCCCGGCTTTCCCCCGCATTCCTTTTTATCCACAGCCTCTCCAACACTTGTTATTACTTGTCTTATGAATAGTAGCCATTCTAACAGGTATGAGGTAGTATCTCAGTGTGGTTTTGATTTGCATTTCCCTCATACCTAGTGAATTTGAGCATCTTTTCATATACATGCCTATTGGCCGTTTACCTCACAGGGTATTGTGAGAGTTCAATGAGTTACTGAGTTCATAGTAAAGGTCAATAAATGCAAGCCATGATCATCATTCTAATCACCATATCACTTTTTCAGTTCAGCAATTTGACCTTTGAAAATGTTCAGTGCTATTTTCCACATGGAAACCTCAAAGGACACTGACCTAGGAGTGTGTGGGGCAGAAACATCTCAGAGCCATTCCATTTATTTGGTTTGCTTGTATAGGAGAACCATGCTATCTTCTAATATAGCTATGAGCTTTGGACCAACAGGACCAGAATACTCCCCATCAGTGTGTGGGGAACAGCTGCATACCTTAAAGCAGCGGTGTCAAACTCAATTAAAACACGGGCCATTTGGTGCAACAGGCAAGATTCACACGGGCCACATCACATTTACAAACGTCGCAGAAACTGAGTCAGCATGTTTATACACGCCCACAGGCCCCCAGGAAAGGCACTGGGCCATGTATACACTCATTTTCAGTAAAGGGTTAACGAGGGAATTGTGCGTACGGTATTGCCTCGATCTCCCCTAAGCACTATTTTCTTCATAACAATTTTTTCTATTTTCATTTTATTTCAGAGCATCATGGGCCACAAAAAATTACCTTGGGGGCCACATGCGGCCCGCGGGCCCCCAGTTTGACACACCTGCCTTAAAGGGTAAGCAGTTCCCACTGACTATTTAAGTGGGAAAAAGGAAAGCATCATCTATATCATGTCAAAAGAATTACATGCAAAAACCCAAACAGATGAAAACTGACAAAAAAAACACCCCAAAAACAGAAATGTGCTGTGCATCTTTATGAATTAGAAATCACAATGAATTTGATTTCAAAGAGGTTAATTGTTTTCTTAAATGTCATTTAGTTGATATTCAACTAGATGGACAGAAAATGTTTCAGAAGAAAGATCCCATAACAGGATAGAATAATTTCCAATATCATATCTCTTTTAAAATGAAAGAAACTTTTATAAATATGTATCTTAATTAAAGTGGATTTATAATAATTTTATTATACTAACATTAATAGACCAAGTGTATGTCTATTCTCTTGTGTGCATTTATGCAAAATAGTCTGAGAAATCTTAAGACACCATGATAACATTTTTACTTAGAGGATTTTTTCTTTTTTTCTGAGACCTAATTTTTTCACATTTAGTTAATGGAATACAAAGTACTAACTTAAGAGTTTGTAAGCAAACATTTGAGGAGATGAAAGTCAACTGCTTCTGACTGTTTAAATTCTGAATAAAGTGGTGAAGGTCAGAAAGAAAAGTTCGAGGCCAATGATAAAATAAAACATATGGCTTTGATATAACAGATAAGTCATGAGTAGGCACTTTTCAAGCTCACAAAGGAAGAAGCAGGTGACAAGCAATGGAAAAAAAAAACAAGCTAAAGAAGAAAGAAATTAGGGAACAGAAAGTCCTGGGGTGATGAATCACAAGTCATTATAGGATTCAATAGCAGGACCTTGGGGAAGACTCTCAGAGAAAAGAACATTTTAGAGAGCATTACCAAAGCCAAAACTTCCCCCCAAGAAATAACTAGCACATATTCATTAAATCTCACATCTGACATCTGCTCATGATGCCCAGGTAAGGTATTAATAGGTGGCATTTGTTGAAAGTTATTATTGTGCCAAGCATTGTGCTGAGCATTTCCATAAGCATTCTCTAATCCTTGGAGGTGAGAACCATTATCATCCCCACTTTTCACATAAGGAAATGAGAGCCCTGAGAAATTAAATGACTTGCTTAAGGGCATGTAGCAAATCAACAGTGATGTGCAGGTACAAACCAGACAATGTGACTCAGAGCCACAAAATTGTACTTCTGTGAACACCATGGAATAAACAGCTTAAAAGTTTAAAACATAATTTTCATGCAGCTCAACCTAATGAAATAAAGAAAGAATTCCATGGGCAACCCTCCTTCCTTCAAAAGTAACATCTCATTATATGATGACCCATTCAAATTCTCACCAAGTCATACTTTGCTCAGAACTGATACCACAAGAGAGTCCCACTACATTGGGGATAAAAATGTCATAGCATCAAGAACTTTCTTAAGCTAGGTAGTGTTTTCTGCCTTTCATTTTTATACATATAAAAGAATACTACTTCTTACTACCCTAAGACTTTTTTTTAAGTTTTATTTTAGCTCTTTAAGTAATGACTCACCCAATTAACCAATTATATAAACAATGGACAAATAGAATAATCAATTTCATAATATTATTTAACAATCATCATGAGGCTGTCACTTCTCTGGGTAAAGGGGTTGTCATCTGGTATTTCTTCCATGTGGGAGTCATTTAAGAAACGTTATAGCATCTGGTCTCTTAGAACCCCAAAAATATTTACTTCAAGCTGGATTATAGGTCTCTACAATCTTTACTAGCGATACATAGACAGACAAACACACATATATGTACATTTACATTATAGGCATTTTTTAAAGACCCTGAGTCTAAAAGACAAGGAGAGAAAATGAACACCTAGAATATTTCACTTTCTTCTCTCAGTTTGAAATACACATCTCAACTGTAAGATTGTCTAGAAACATGTTATCACTTGCCTTCTGATTTTAAAAATACATTCACATTAAAAACATGCTGACATTTCAAAATAAATTCAAGAAAAAGAAACAGGCTTGGTTCAAACAGAAGAGGGATGTTTCTCCTATGATTAATTTCAAGCAAAGGTCACTTCAAGTGCTTTCTTCTCACAAACCTCTCAAGACATGTGACCATTCATCTAACCACCACTGTGACTGGGAACACCTGCTTTGCTTTAGGTCATGCACTAAATTTAGTGCCTTGTGTTGTGGCAGTCACATAGCAAGTGCTCCATTAATATTGGTTGAGGGCATGCATACAAGACCAACTGAATAGAAGCTATCTCAAAAAGCTCAAAAGTCTAGGAGTTCCAAAGAGTATAAAGTAACATTATGAACCTGAATATAGTTCCATTGATGATGACAACACTGGTGCTACTATTCAGGCCGTGTTCATGAACTTGATTCTCCCAAGAGCCAGCATTGGTTATATTGAGCCACTACACTATGCCATAGACCCAGCCAGACATCCCTAAAATGTGTGCCACTGACCACGAGGGCATCCAAAATAGGTCAACACCAAGTCACAGCTGGATAGGAAAGTCCAAACTGCCTGTTCTCCTGGTAGAAAACAGGAGCACCAATTTGGATGCTTCATTTTAAGGACCTCCTCTAAATTTCCTGGTCCCTACCACCTTTAAAAATGCCATTTGTGAAGGGAGAAAAGCTACAGTTCTGCTAGATATGAGTTGACCACAACCCAGGCTCAAAGACCATAGAACTGTCAAGTTCATATATCCAAGGACCCTATGTGCTACTGCTTCATGTTTACTTGTTTAACAGCCTCTATTGAGCACCTACTGTGTACCAGGCATTGGAGAGACGTGCTGCAGACTCTGTTCTCACAGAGTGTACTTATTTTAGGCAAGAGAGACATTATAAATATATAATATTATAAAAGCAAAGGAGAAGCCATCATTTTTTAGAGCAACTTACCAAGGACTTTACCTAGTTCTCAAAAAAGACTTCTCTAAGGATGTGGCCTTTGAGATGTTAGCTGGAGGCTGAAAATCAGTTAACAAATAGCCACGATCACCATATAATCCCAATTACATATAAACTGGGATTAAATTATCTAGATAAATATGGAGAAAGTTGTCCTCAGCTTGAATTACCCAGATAATTCTATATGATTTTCTGTTGTGAACTGCTGAAATATCCAATGGAGAATCAAAGCAATTGGCCAAAAAGTATTTTTGCTTTAATTATATAGATACTTCATGAGAAGTAGTTAAATGGGAACTACTACTTTTAATAAACAGCTGTTCAGTTCTCCACCTCAGTTGGTGCACTTACATCCAATTTTAACATTCAGGTTAAAATTTATGACTTGTTATACAAGTCAAAACTTTGAAGCATATTTCTCCAAAATTCTCCACATAACATGATAGCTTCCATCTTAGGTTGTTTCCTTGCTTGTAAGATGTCATCTAACCTTCCCCATAGACTAAGGTCTACTGTTGAATCACTTTTATTGGACTTCACTGTCATTTTGCTATGTTATTGCCCAGACATTCATCAAGATGACAAAGGAAATGAAAGCCCCAATTCCAAAGCTGTGTGCATGTCAATGAGCAAACAGATCAATGAAGTAAAGAAGCCAGATCTACAGTCACTTGTGATTAACAGGAAAGAAGAGGGGGAGGAAACTGACAATTTGCCGAGGACAGGATGGAACACAAATTGAATTTTCCTCCTGGCCTTTGAAAATTTTGACATTTTCATCTGCTCATCATTTGTACATGTCTTACTTTCACGACTTGCTTAACGCCCTAAATAACTGGGGCCCCCCAAAATAAAACAACTGCAATCTCATCGAGAGAACAATTATTAAATGGCTCTTTTTGATAAGAAGATACTGTTTCCAACTTCATCTTTTGTGAAGTGTCTAGAACACACACCATTCACAACATTTTAAACTCATAACGTATGAGAGAGTTGCATGCATGTCTTATCTATCTCTGTAGTCCCAGCACCTGACACAAAATCAGAATTTAAATAAAGACCCTTGAGCATGAAAGTAACTTGCCAAAGTATTTGTTATCAGTGGGCAAAGTAATTCAGTAAATAGCAATTGGTGCTCCCTGGAGTCAGAGAGATGAGATTTTAAATCCTGACCTCTATTTCCTAGTCACATAACCCTGAACAAATGGCTTAAATTTTCTAAACCTTAGATTCCTCATCTATCAAGTGGAGATAATTACATATATCACTTACAACACAGGGATAAGGTGAGAAGCAAATCAGATCACACACAGAAAATGTAGGCACTTACTACAAAACAAGAAAATGTTCTCTTTTCATTGCTTAAAACACCCAACCGGTCAGCCTGTGACTTGTCAGTGACATGGAAATTTGATTTCTTGTGTATTAGTAGGAGAAAGAGAACAGGGGGAATGGACCATGTTACATTCAAGAACACACATGCTCTGTTGGAAAGCTACTGTTTTCTAGTTTTGCTTCATTCATGCCAGAACAGAGCACTACATATTCCTGTGTCCAAAATATGCTCCCCTATACAACGTAGCTACAGGCCCCAAAAAGAGCACTCCCCACATGTATGCTCTTAGAGGCCCTACCCCATCATTATTCTCACCTTCTCTGATGCAACAAACACAAAGAACTTCATGGCAATTGACCACCCCTTGTCATCTCTTCCATGAACTATAGGATAAAAACAGTCTCTGCCACCTGCCGATGGAGACACTGGATCTGAACTCACCTTCACTCTGTTCAGTGTCTACAATTCAAGTTGAATCCTACCCTAGGGATACCAGTTGGCTCATACAGCTCTGGGCTCAGGGACTGGCCCATTCAGGAGTGGCCTGAACCATCTCTTAATGAGCTACATAGAAATGTCACAAATTTGGAGTGCTACTTTAGAAAAAGCTTTTGTTCCATTATTACTATGGTAAGATTCCATTCTCCCTACCCCCAACCCAGAATTTAAATCTCCATGGGCTCCTCTTCCCCAAGGCATAACCTGCCTGAGAGAGCCAGCAGTGATACACATGCTGGATCCCACCTCATGGCTATTATTTAATGAGATAGAGCATAGTACCCTCTTTATTGCAGGGAGATATCATCTTGGTATTAATTTGTTCACTTGTTGATTGTCTGCACTTCTCCACTAGAAAAAATGTCCTTGCAAAGAGGGGTCTTAATCATCTCAGTGTATTTAGTAGGTAATAATAATAATATGAGTAATAATATAATGCAGATATCACCTTTAATACTTTCCATATATTAATCCATTTAATCCTTTGGGGTGGAAAGTATTATTGTCCTCATTATCTTATGGGTATGAAATTCAGGTACAGAGAGGTTCAGTAATTTGCCTGAAGTCACACAACTAAGACTAGAACTAGGACAGACCATCTTCAGAGTCCAAATTCTTAACTGCTTTGCTCTCCTGAATCTATTAGTTGGAGACAGGACAGACAACTTCTTGGAAGGAGGCACAAAATAGAAGCTTAGGGGATCTTGTTAGGCCCTCCTACCTACTCATGCCTAGTCTCCTCCCTCTCTGTTCTGAAGATTCCATGTGCCACAAGAAGAAAAAGAAAAGATTCACTGGGGACAGAAATGTTCTGTAAGGGGAGGAAATAGACTTGCTCAGTGTGACTCAAGAGATGCTGAACAGTGTCTTCCACACCTTTATGGCACTCGTGCCTAGCTCTGAATGACCAATGACAGAGTTTGGTGTTTTCTCTGCTCTCAATTAGTATTTTACTGGGGTGTGATATACATTCAACACATTGCACTAATTTTAATGATGCAATGTTAAGGTACAGTTGGATGAGTTTTGACGTTTAACCACACAACCAGGGTCAAAATTTCTATCACCCCTCAAAGTTTCCTCATCACTGAAGATTTTTAAGCAAAAGAGCGAGGAGATCAGATTGGTGTTTTGGAAAGATGATTCTGCAGCTGGCATGGGGGTGGCGGGGGGTAGATCAAGGAGGCAATGATATCTTCAGTTGTCTCAGTTATTGATCCATGGGGTGAGATAGACACATAAACACTGGCTGTTTAAAACACTCCCCAGAATATAGTTAATTCACAGATTTTTGTCAAAATGCCAAAAGAAAAGAGAGCACAAAACAGTGGAACTGGTCTGCATGGGTTAAGCCATAGGGTTTTTCGAGAGAGCAGTCTGGCTCTCAGGAAAGCCGCAGCAATCCATACGCATCACGAGGAGAGATGATGGCTGTTTTTGCTGGGTCTGTGTGTTTTATGACTATAGGCACAGCCTCTGAGTCCCATTCCAAGCAAATGCTCTGAGAAAATTAGCTGCCAACTTGACACATGACTCAGACCAGTAGACCAGGAGAGTGTAAAGTGTCTGACGTCAACTGCAGTCTATTGTACAGGGCTAGGCTGTTGCCAAAGCTAGTGGAGCAGGAGAAAGGCAGCCTGGCCCAGATAGTCAAGACCATACATGCCACCAGCTGGGGACTCTTACCAGCTCAAAAGTCCAAACACCCAACCTCTCTGTACTCAGAAACAATGATAGAATGTTACTCTTCTGAACTACTTACTATGGGCTTTACATAAAAAATTTTATTTAATTATAATAAAACTCTATTAGGTGAGTACTTGTCTTCACCCCATTTTAAAGGGGAGGAAATTGAGGCACAGAAAGGTCTAGTCACTTGCCTCAGGTCACACAGGCTGTGAAAAGGCAGAGAAGCATGGGATATGGTCTCTGGGTCTCTAGAGCTGGGCTTCCTGGGGTTTGACTCGCGGCTTTCGGCTTTCATTCTTTTAATAGGTAAGAGTTCCTACAGTTACTATAGGCACTGGAGACAAAGCAAATAGGACATACTCTTGGCTAATGAGGAGCTTCCCGTCTGATCAGATAAACACTCAGCCAACTTGCAGCCCCACAAATTGAGTTACATGTCTCAAGCTTCCTGAACGCTGTCTACACTAATTCTGACAAAAGGAGGTGCTCTGCACCCCATTTAGGAATGAGCAAATGAGACTCTGATTGGTTAAGCAACTTACAGAAGCTCACACAGTCACTATGGGGTAAGTGGCTTCAGTGTGCAGGTTCCTTCCACTCTGCTCGTCACCCTCAAATGCCCACAGGGGTGTGTGTGTGTGGAGGAGGAAGGTCTGGGGATCACTCTTTATACCCTAGACCAGGGGTGGAGAACCTTTTGGCGATTGAGTGCCAAAGTTTATGAAATAAGAGTATACTCACTCGACTCGCGTGCCAACCCATCGAGTGAGATAGAGGTATCGATTATTTTTATGTCTATAAGAGCATAAACAATAACTTTTTTAATGGTATTCACAGCTCCGCGTGCCAAAATAATTGCTCCACGTGCCACTTTGGGCACGCATGCCAAAGGTTTGCCACCCCCGCCCTAGACCCTGGTGGGCTTGGTCAAGTAGAATTAGTTGTGCCTTGCTGTTCAGTGTGAATGTTACTGAAAGCCAACTGCTACATCTGCTAAAACTCTAGGTGACCTCAATGAAAACCAGTTCTCTTCTCCACACCTTAAGGGAAAACCGTAACCTCCTGTGTGCACACATTAATTAATACAGCACAAATAGGCTCATGTTAATTATAGAGCCTTCCTAGTTAGAGAGAGAGAGAGAATGGCCAGCTGCAAAGAGAAGGCTCAGCATCCCAAAATAAAGTGAGAAAAATGGAGAAAGGAATCACCTCTGTATACTGCGTCTTTGCTGGAAAGATATCCCTCTGTTGAGAGGCTAAAGGTTTAGTGGACAATGCTGTGGGCTTGGAAAGTCTCTCTCAGCCTTGTCCATGTTATAACTTCCTTAAGGAAATGCTCTTTGCCACTAGCAAAGATGTGTGCACCATTATTAAGAAGGGTTTATATCAAGAAGAAAAAAATTACATGTCATCTTCCTAGCATTTGACATTTTTTCATTATTTATCATCAGCATCTGTCTATTTGGCAAAGAGTGAGCTGAGACTTTAATTAAAAAATTCATGAAAATTTCAACCCAAGGACTAGAGAAATACTGGGCAGTGTATTCTCCATGGCCCAGAATATGTACATTTACCATCAAATCTCCTGAGTTTTCTTTTTCTCCTTAAAGCACGCTATATTCCCCCAAACCACCACAGTCTGGAGTTTATCCTCTCATTTGGTAAAAAAAATAAATGTGATATCAACTAAGAATCCCATTTTGATCCCTCTAGTTAGTTCCTGAAGGTGTGTATACACATTATCCAGCTTCTTCCAAGGGAAATGTTTGAGGTCTGCTGGCATTGTCAACACACTCTACTAGAGTGCATAACATTTTCCGTTGCGGAGAGAATCTGTGACCAGGTATTTCAAAAGCAGCTTGGTACTCTTCTTCTCCAAGGATGAAATATAAACAATGTTTGACCAGTCCTCACTGCCCACATGAATTGAACTTTGGGCTATAAACAAGAATGCTGGAATAGCTCAGCAGGTTGAGCACTTGCCTGGCAACCACAATACCTGGGGATCAAATCCTGACCCCAGCAGGAGCAAAGCCACATGCTGAACTGAGGCACAACTAGTAACCGCCAGGATGGTGGTGAAGGTTCTCGCCTCCCATGAAGGAGGCCCGCAGTTTGGTTCCGCCCCATGTGGCCCCACATCCACCTGTGTGTGGAATGAAACTATGTCAAGAAACTAATGATGTACAACTATGGACACTGCTCTGGGCCCCCTCCCCCTTCTCTCTGTCTCTCTCTCTCACCTTCTCTCAAACAATAAATGTTTAAAAGATAACAAGACAAGGATGACTATGACTCTCTCACCCATAACAGAAGATGGGAGAATTCATAGACTCTTGAGATAGAGTGGACTTTAATGGCAACCTATTCCAACAGTCAGCAAACCTATGTATGCATTGGAATCATCTGGGGGAGTATCTTCAAAAGGCCTCTGAGCCATCCCAGACATACTGAATCATCTCTAATAAGACCCAGACATCTGAATTTTCAATATGTCTTCTGCAAGTGATTCTGATGTAGCCCTACTTGGAAACCTCTCACCCAAATCAGAATGCCCATAACATCCCAACCAAGTGTCGCTGGATGGCACTAACTGTTGGTAACTCCCAACCACTAGCCCTGATCTGACATGGAAGGAGGAGAAGCCTCATTTGCAGTCATGAGGCAGAATATTTTTGTTGCTTTCACCTAAGAGACCATATTCATACCAAGATCCAAATTGCAGGCTATGAAAAAAATATATATATCCTAAACTGTTGGGAGCCAGTCGTGAGCCTGAACAGAAAGGTTTCTGGGGGCCTCGATGACAAAGCCTCGGTTACCTAGGCCTAATGGGAGGAACCGGCCTGGGGCGTTGATGGCTAAGCCTTGGTCCCCCCTTTTATCTCCCTTGGCAGGTAATTGGGTGATTAGATATAGAAGAATGTGTATATGCAGCTTCACCTGAAGGCCAGGTAAAGATCTGCTCACACCCTGCTTTGCTATGCTAATGCATGACCTTTGCCTGTTCATTGTAATGGTAAATTTTTGCTATATAAGGCAAACAATAAAGCTATTTGGGGCTGCTCCTATTGAGGACAGTCAGCTGGCCATTTGGCCAGTCTATTAATTCCCACCACTTGAACTTGGGGACTTCGTTCATCCAGGCTGGTTCCTGGCACTAAACTTTCTTTTTATCAGAGATGTAGTGATTTAGGTTAGCAGAAGAGTTGACCTAAATACAGTTCTAGAATGAACCTAATAAGTCCCTATGGAAGCATCTTGCCTTACCTGTCTGTGCTGAGACTTCTCAGTGCTCCTGACCAAGCACCTGGATAGATGCACCCTTCACCTGGATGGGGTCTAGGATGGAATAGCAAACTGCAAAGATGCTCACGACAGTGCCAGTCTTCCTGAAGAACAGTATGTCCCTAGTCTACAGATGATCCTATATGGCGCCAACAAAATACCTGGAAAAACTTCGAGCATTCTCTAGAATGGCTCTCACTCCACCAAGCTGAATATCAGGATACCTTAAGAAACCTTCCAAAATTGGGAGTTTCTCAGGTCTCAAGTCAGACATGCTAAAGTACATTCTTTTGGGAATAGGGTGCAAGTAATGTAGCTAGTTCCAGAAGTGGGGTTTCAGAAACACTGTGATTCTATGCTACTCTTAGGTACAAGAAGTACCATCCTGTTTTTAGGACAAGCAGTTGAGCTTTAGAGCTTGTAAGAAAAATCCACAGCTTATTTTCTGTAGTTAAAATTTTATATGGAAGAATACAGAACAAGGAGGTGGGATGGGCAAGTAAAGAACAGATATAGATCCATGTGCAAAAAGATAGTTTAGATGTAACAGTACCAAAAAATATTTGAAATACTATTTTGAATTTAGATGTGATATAATAGTAAAATGAACTATTATGTTATATCTGTTTATAAAAGTATTATTCTGATTTCTATGGCCTTAAAGATATTTTTGAGTTAATTCTGACATTCCACTACAAATAAAAGATCCATACAAAAAAAAATAAAAATTGCCGTCCTAATGCTTATAGTACTTCTAGCTGCCATGACAATAATAGCTCTATTTTAAAAAGAAGTTGGAGAAAGTGTGGGGAACCTTCATGTTAACATATGTTCATCTAAGGCTATATGGGTTTTTGTTTGGTGCCTGTGGCCATGAGAAAGCAGAGAGATGTACCTCTCCATATGTTTGTCAACTATCAGGAAAGCTAAAGTTAATGAGGGGCACACCCTATTATGCTTAACACAGAGGCAATAAACAGCTACTGAGGCATATATATTTATATATAGCTTACATAAATGTTTATATTATTTATAAATAAGGTTTTAAAATAAGTTAAAGACTAATTATAAGTTAAAACAAGCAATAGTGTTGTGGTAAACGCTTGAATGCTACTCTGATCATCCATCTCACAATTAGAATTACACACTTTTCAAAATGTTTGAGCTGGCTAGACTCTGACATAAGAGTAGTCTAAGTTCTCATTCACATTGAGGATGATTAGTAATTTGAGTCTAGAAGGGGGTTCCACCAACATATTCAAGTTTTCAGTAAATCCATTTTTAAAACTTAGAGAACCAGGGGGAAGAAAAATCAAATGGGAGGTGGAGGTTATCTGACCCAACCTCACATCTTATAGCTGGGGAAACTGAGGCTCAGCAAGGGTCTGATTTTCCCAAAATCAGTGTAAGAGCTGGGACTTCTAGTCTCTAAAAATCAGACCCAGGCCCTTTTGATTTGCCTGCAAACAGGATCCAATTTTTCATTTAGGAGCAGAAATGACTTCTCAATTGCTGCACCCTTAGTCAGGTTAAGTAGCCTGTGGCCAGGAAGGCAAGAGAGCACCTGGCCCCCAGAGCCATCTCGCTTCCCCAGCCAAAGCTACCCACACACGCAAACACGTACGCATGCACACATGCAAACACACATGCACACATGCAAGCACACATGCAAACACACACACATGCACGCTATTTCATCACTGCCAGCTTTGCATCCCCATGAGCCGGCCTCCAGATTCCTCTCGTTACAGCAGGAAAGCCAGCCAACCCTGGCTGTCACAGTCCCCACCTCCCTCAGGGAAGCAAGCAGCCATTCCTGCCTCTGGAGTGAGAGACATGATGGCAACCAAAAAGGCCGTTTGTCTACCACATCCTGAGCTTCCTGCCTCAGGGGTGCTGTAGCCAGGGTTGGTCCTACCTGGCTGTCGGATGTGGGTTCAGCAAATCCGGCCAACGAGGAAATGAAAGGTGTGAGGGGCATGCGAGCAGCCGCCCCCAAGATCCTTTATTCCACTGCACCGTTCTCTGGCTGGGACAAAGCACCCACCATGGGTGCTCCACTCGCTGGGATCAGCACCTGTAGATAAGGGTTCTCTCCCTCAAAATATATCCAAGGTCCCTAGACAGTAAGTCTCACAAACTGACTCCTTATCTTCTGAAATTGTCTGATATAATAATAACATTGGCCCTGCATGAAACCTCCCAACCACTTTGCTGAGGTCAGGCCACTCTGTTCTTCCTGATCTGAGGTGCACACCTGACTGCCTGAAGGCCATCCTGCTGAGTTCTCTCCGGAGAACATACTCACTCTGTAGTCTACCCCAGACCCGTGCTGTCATCTGGGATTCCCAGAACCCTACACATTTGTGAAGGTAGTAATATTTACAAAGTTTTCAAAACATTATGGTTTATATTTCTCTTCATATCTAACTGTGTATGCTCACCCCCCCCCCACCAAATGAGTGTGTGTGTTGGGGGAGGGGGATTAAGGGCATAAAAGCCTGGCCATGGGAGGAATCTATACTGTAGGGGTCCCCTCACCCTCCTGCAAGGTAGAGGTGCAGAGTGCTTCCTCCTGGGAGTCTGTTTCTTAAGGACACAGAGTGGGCTTAGGAGCAAGCAGCCCCAGGTTATAATCCAGCCTTCATGAACTGCTGCCTGTGTGAACTTTAAAATATATCACTGCAAACCCATTTTTGTCTCTGAAACAAGAGACATCTCACCCCTCTCACAGAGCAGAGGCAAGAATTAAATGAGCTCAAGTAGATAAAGCACCTGAGGGAGCCCCAGGCACATAGTAGGAGCTCATTAACGGTGGTGTCCTCCCACCATTACCTTCTTCCTGGCCCTTATGAACGGAGATGCAATGTGGCATAGAGGTTTTCATTTTCATACCCGGGAGACATAGTCTTAAATGCTGTCTGTCACTCAATAGCCCCATGGGTGTGGGTGACTTACCCTCTGTGAGTCTGAGTTTTCTCATCCATGAAAGAGACTTTTCTTTGCGGGGTTGCTGTGAGGATTAGAGATAGTGTGGCTTGAAGCATATGCTCAACAGAAGGTGGCTCTTACTGCTTTTCATGTTTTTTTTCCCCTCCTACCATGTGAGAAGCACCACACCCCAAGCGTGGGAGAATCTGAGATGGCGTGGGAAGAGTAAAAGATGATCATGCTATGTCACCCCCAAAGGAACGAAAATCACTTTTTGGAGGGGCTAAAACTTGGCTCTGCAGGAGGGGACGGGTCTTAGGTACCAGAGGTGTTTCAGCTCCTCAAAGGATAATGGTACATAAATAGACATAGGTGTATCTGGTATTAAAATTTCATGGTAAGGAAAAGAGGGGTGCACATTTAGGGGGAGAATGTCTTACAAAGCTCCTTAGGGGGTAGTAATAAAAAAATGAAAGGGTTGAGAAACACCCCAATATGGAGACCAGGAACATCTGGGAAGAAGAGGTAAGAGGGGACTAAAAAAGCACTATGCCAGGGGTCTCCAATTCCTGGGCCACAAACAGGTAACAATTGGTGGCCTGTTAGGAACTGCCCCACAGTGGGAGGTGAGTGGCAGACCAGTGAGTGAAGCTTCATTTGTATTTATAGACCCTCCCCATTGCTTACATGACCGCCTGAGCTCCACCTCCTGTCAGATCAGCAGCAGCATTAAATTCTCACAGGAGCATGAACCCTATTGTGAACTGTGCATGACCATCATCACCCCACCACCCCCCCACCTCCACCCCATGGGAATATTGTATTCCAGGAAACCAGTCCCTGGTGCCAAAAAGCTCGTGGACTGCTGCAATATGTCACCTCCGGATTAGCAGGAACAACATGTGTGGAGGAGGTGGCAGAAGTGGGAGGGGTTCAATCCCACGTACAAATGATTTTGGGTGGGAAGTGGTTTTTGTGGCCATGTTTTTTGTTTGTTTGTTTGTTTTTGTTGTTGTTGTGAAGTTTATTTGCTCTTTTGAAGAAAGGAAAAACAGAACTAATATGTATTGAACACTTACGTGCTAGGAATTGTGCCTTGCATATTATAATCTATTGCTCCAATGTGAAAAGTAGGTTTCAGTTTAGCAGATGAGAAAGCTGGAGACCTTTGACGTTTAGCAAAACACTTCACTCAGAAACCCATGTTCTTTCAAGTGTGGCCATCCTCCCAAATTCTCTGGACAGTACCTGATTATGCCTAGTGTCCTGGAGTTATTACTGGTAAGTTACTATAACTCTCATAAGGGTCCTGGTTTGGATACAAAACTAAATAGCTATCCTATGTGGCAGCTACATTGTTGCTGCCTGGTTTGGATGTTAAATTAAATAATTATCCTATATGGCAGCTACATTGTTGTTGTCTGGGTTGGATATTAAATTAAATAATTGTCCTACATGGCAGCTACATTGTTGCTGCCTGGTTTGGATATTAAATTATTGTCCTATGTGGCAGCTACATTATTGCTTTGTCCATCCCTCCAGGTATTTCCACAGGAAGAGTCTAGATTTAGAATCAGAGCAAGTATGAATGGCCTCTTGCAGCAACATCCTCATCAGAGTAGGCAAAGAAGTTCTTGGAGGAGAGGAGGGTGAGCAATGAAAACACAGTGGCAGAGAGGTATGAGGGGATGAGTCTCACATTAAGAACTGCCTCACTTTTGGTACCATCCTTTAAAAAGCTCCAGTGCACATGTGAACCTTTGGGAGCACAGAGAAATGCAAACCTGCAGGTGTGATCACCATGAAGCATGCTGTGGCAGTTTTAGCTTCTGGTGGCTTGCATACCTAGGAGGCCCACCAACACCCAGGTGGAGGTAACTAAGAGGAAGTCTGAGAAGCCCAAGCCAGGGTGTAGTTGCCATGGTGCCAAGCCTTGTCCAGGGACCGTCCAGGCTAGGACCAGAAACAGGAGGGTTTGGAGTTGCAGGCTCTTTACAGCAGCCAGAAAGCACTGGTCTCCTGGGCAGGAGATAAAAGCCCTCCTGCCTGCCCTCTGGCCAGGCATCATCTGCAGACCCTCGCAGGTCTCTGCAAATTGCCAGGAAGTCCTGGCTGGTGGAGACATTCTATTTGTGCCTGTGTCTGAATAATTTAACACTCCCTCCAAAATAGACTATCATTAGGAATTTTCAATTCCTTTGCATTTGAGCAGACAGCCGCAAAGACAGAAAGAAAAAAAAAAAGAAAGGAAGAAAGAAAAAGGAATAAAAAGTTCCCATGCGTATTGCCTGAGTGTAATAGAACAGGAAGGTGGTGGTTCAATATGACAGTTTTCATGCTAGACTCAAAGCCCCTTGCTCATTGATGCATTTGACCCAACAGGAAATCTGCCCTTTCATGTCTAAGCCCTTAAACCAAGTGTACTCTGCATGCACAGGATACAGGAGAAAACACCTAGCTCTTACATATTCTCTGGTATCCATTTCCACCTTCCCACTTATTCTGTGTGTCACCCTGTACAAATCACTTTGCTTTCACAACCCTCAGTTTCTAAACCTGCAAAATGTGAATAAGAATGTGGGGTTCTTATAGCATTAAAGGAGCTAATGGGGGTAATGCACCTTTCCCAAAGTCTGGGGCACATCAGATGGCCAATAGTCTTTAGTCTCCTATTTCTCACTATGCAATGGCCTTTGGAAGAATGGTAATGATTCCCATGAGGCATCACAGGCAGCAATTTGCAGCCCTGCGTTAACCCACTTTCTTTTTTCCCATTGTGGAGGCTGCCAAGCACTCACAGTAAAACAACAACAACAACAACACACACACACACAAAAAACAAACAAACAAGAAAATATATATGAGTGCTATATCCAGAAAGTATCCAGCCATTGTAACTGTTCTCGTTATATTGACAATGGCTGGATTTTTTTCCGAACGGCCCTCATATGTGCATATACACACATAATACATATATCTGTGCACACATGTACTCATCCGTTCAACCTCCAATGCAGATGTTCAAATTAACTGAGCCTGTCCTGCTTGCAGTGTTCATATAGCCCCTATTTACACTGCCTTGTGCTATTCCCCATGAGGGCTATTTCAAACATTTTCCATGAATCCCCCACCCCACTTGCAAAGCCTTCCCTCTTCCTGACCTCACTCCCAGCTCACAGGAGCCATCTCTCAAATTCTCTCTCAAACTCTCTCTCAAACTCTCTCTCATCTCCATCCATTCATCTTCCCCCTTCTCTCTCTGCTTCTGCAGCATCACTGCCTGTTTCTAAGGCGAATTCCCTGTGCTCAACCCCATCCCTCTCCCTTCATTTCCCCGAACTGGGCTCCATCCACCACCTCCTCCCTTGTCTTCCAGCTTTTTCTCCTCACACTGTCCTGTTTTTTAACCCTTGTAAAAATGCTTAAATGTTGTACAATCTGCAACCCTCTCTCTCAACTTTCTTTCCTACTCCATCTACACGTTCTCTTTCTTTTCACCCCCAACCCTCTTAAAGAATGTCTGGGTTCACTGGCCCACATCTCCCCGCCCCCACATACTCATCACTTCACTCATGGCCCTGAGGTTCCTGTTCTCATGGCTCTGCCATCACCCCGAGCTCAAGTCTCACTCCTCATGTTCTAATTACTATTCAGGCCCCTCTTTTGGGTCTCAGTCCTCCTGGACACCCCGCTTGGCTAGGTCTGTCCTGCTTTGGGGTCCATGGTACCTTCTCTCTCCTGGCGTTCTTTTCTCCTTCCCTCCTGGATGCTGCTTCTCTCTCTCTCTCTCTCTCCCTCTCCTTCTCTCTCTCTCTCTCTCTCTCTCTCTCTCTCTCTCTCTCTCTCTCTCTGTCTCTCTCTGTCTCTCTCTCTCATTCCCTGTTTCTTACTCACCCCACTTACATTGTAAATGGGAATGTTGCTTATGGTTCTAGGCACAGCACTTTTCTCTTCTGCCTCTACTCTGCCTCCCTGGATAAATGCAGCCGCTTCTGCATCACAACAGGCCGTGAGTCACAACCTGGTCCACGCACTTGCTCTGACTCCGCACAGAACAGTCGTGGCTTACGAGCTACACCGTTCATTTTTAAGGCAAGAACAGAACAGCTTTTGCATTCTGACACCTCCTCCTGCTTTCCCGTCCCACCTCCTGGGAGAATGATCTCTGGGGATGACTCACAGGTGGGACAGGGTGCAGACAGATCCAACAGCCTCTGCCAGACACAGAGCAGAGCTGCTGATGGGATCTGTCCCCAGAGGGTGGAAGTAGCTCCTGCCCACTCATCATTTGGTTTGAACCCTCGGGATGAACCTGAGGAAGAGTGTTCAGAGGGGCATATGCTTCTTTTCCCCCCATGGAGAATGCTCGAACACTTGGGGGGATGCTTTTCCCTGCAGAGCAGCCCAAGTCATTATTCACTGCCTCCTCCCAAGTCCCCCGACAGTCCACAAAGTAAATGTCATTTTAAGGCGTATAATGAGAAAGGGAAAAGCGAAGCTCAAAGAACTACTCCGGAATCTGCTAAACTTGGCAGCGTTAACATAAAAATCCTACTGAACCCCTGGGATATTTTCTCCACCCCTATAAGCAGGGCTCCCTCTATGAGAGCATCATGCCTAAGTCCAGCAGAACACTTAGGCCAAATGCCTGCTCCTCCTTCCTCTCCAACCACCCCACCTCCTCACTGACATCTCAGGCCCCTACCCACCCAAACACCCTTCCAGTGTGTCCCTGAGCCCACTCTGTGTCTGTTATACCTCTGGAGTATTTCTTTTCTTTCTCAACCAAGAGGCTATTTGTGACATAGAAAGAACTTTCTCCCCCTACAAAATCAAGGCAGAACAGACCATCTGCTTTCTAAACACCTACTGAGCTTTCTGCCAGAGGATGCAAGGAGGGCAGCTGGGTAGTGCCGCTGGTGTGTGGGCGTGGGTGTGGAGAAGAGAGCGCGTTCCTGGCAGCCTCAAACAGCGCACACGGCTTAATACGCTTGTACAGGGTCAGCCATACAAAGGGTGCAATGGACCTGTTTCCAGCCTGGCCCCTGACATCAGTTAGAATATGCCGGAAATGCTTAAATTCACCTCCCACGCTCCTCACCCTGTCTCATCTACACTCTTCTCTAAAGATAAAGCTGAGCATCCAGGGGGAGGAAGAGTAGAAAACATCTCACAAGCATCTACTGCAGGTCCAGCTCACAGCTGGAAGCTGGACATTCATTCAGTGCTCACAAGGACCCCTCAGGGTACACAAAGTTATCCCACTGTACAAAAGGTGCAGCTGAGGTAAGCTCAGAGAGGTTAAGCAACTTGCCCAACATCACACAGCTAGTGATTGATGGATCTAGCAATACAGTCCACGTCTTTCTATTCCAAAGTCTACGCTATGTGGCCCATAGGACAAAGGGTCAGACTGAACTGCTCAACTGAAAACTCCCTGAGAACAAGAGCCAAGCCTTAAACATCTTTATATTCTCCACCACACTCACCAAAGAAAAGGCCCTCTGTGAATGATAAGAGAATGAATAAATGCATGAGTGAACAATGTAATGAAATGAGAGATTTTCCCACGTCCTTCCTGAGGTGGTTTGTAACCTGACTTAAGTTTTATGATAAAGCCAAGTGCAGAGTGACATCACTGACCGAGGAATGTTGGCCTCTGTAGCAGATTCAGTATGCCTGGCTCAACACGTGAAGATCTACACCTGTATGCCCTGTGTCTACATTTCCACTACCCAGTTGGAAAAGTATAGTCCTCCTTATGGTTGTTCACATATTTATCTTTTTTAAAGATTTTTTTTTTATTGTTTTTGACAGAGAGAGAGAGAGAGAGATACAGACAGAGACAGAGAGAAGGGGGGAGGCCCAGAACAGTCTCCATAGTTGCACATCATTGGTTTTTCCACATAGTTTGATTCCACAGGTGGGTGAGGGGCTGCACAGGGCAGGGACTGGGCCAAGGTCTCACCCCGGTGAGACCTGAACTGGGGGCACTCCCCAGTTCAGCATATGGGTCCACACAGGCCGGGGCCGGGATTCAATCCTCGGTCCAAGGGGCTGTAAAGTGAGCGCTTAACCCACTGAGCCATCCCGGCTTTCCCTCACATATTTATCTTAATGGGGATAAGTCTCAGTGTTCTTAACAATCAACGGAGTAGAAAGCAAGCTTGGTATAATGGAAATATCAATCAGGGCTGCCAGCCAGAGTAGGTTCCAACCCAGAAAACTACTCAACCTTTGATGACCCATGTGAGTGCCTCTCCAGGTAGAGAGGATCAACTTCAAGAATGCAGCCAATGTCAAGCTGACCACCATCCAAAGGTTTTCCCAAAGGGGTATGCCTTAGCTAAATAAGGATAATTGTGGAAAAGGCTAAATAATGGCTAAACCAAAGATGTTCATGTCCTAACCCCTAGAACTCGTAAAAAAAAAAAAATTTCACATGGCAAAAGGGGCTTGCAGATGTGACTAAGTTCAGGGTCACAAAGTGGGGGAGACTATCCTGGGTTATCTGAATGCATGCTCAGTGATCACAAGGATCCTCATCACTAAAAGAAGAAGGCAGGAGGGTCAGAGAGAGATTCGAAAACGCTAAGCTGCTGGTTAAGGGCCACAAGCCTAGGAATGCAGGTAGCCTCGAGAAACTGGGAAAGGCAAGAGAACAGATGCTCCCACAAAGTCCCCGGAAGGAACACAGCCCTGGCAACACCTGCGTTTAGCTTAGTGAGACTCATTTCAGCTCCTGATCACCAGAACTGTAAGATAATAAATGCATGCTGTTTTAAGCCATCAAGTTTATGGTAGTTTGTGACAACATCAACAAGAAACAAACACAGTCCTGGCCCAAGGTCTGCTCTCACCCTAAATCATTGGCTTTACAACATAAACCACTCTCCATTACCCAAGCATTCCAGATTGAGATAGCAACCAGAAGGCCACCTTGGCTGATTTGCAAGGAGAAATCTACCTGTAAGACAGAACAGAATCCCCATCTTGGCATGACCAGCAGCTGCGCTCCCATCAGGCAGACCAATAGGGGAGCCCATCCATCTTAAGAAGGATGTGGAGGGACTTGGGACTGGAGAAGGGAGCAGCAGAAGAGTCACCCTGCATAGCACTCCAGCTCAGAGGGCCCTGCACTTGTGCCCACAGTTTGCATGGCCTTGCCAAGGAAATGCCCTCACACCTGAGTCTCTTGGCTACAATGCCCTCTTTCTCGGGCAGTATATGAAACCACTACCAACGTTGCCTTCTGAGAAGCTCCTTTCCCTGTATGCACACTTGCCTGACCAGCACCTTTTAAGAGGGTCAGATGTATTCTTTCCTCAGAATGGCGACACTTAAATAAGTAATACTTATAAAGTACTTAGAATATAGGCTCAGCCAAGAGTAAGCACTCAATAAATGTCATTTATTATCATTATTAGTATCGTGATCGTGATTCTTCAAATATTCAGTCCAGTCATGTTCAAGCACACTGGGCTGGAAGCCCTTTTCTCGCTTCAAGGTGACTTTATTTTCACACTCTGCTCTTTACTTCCTGGTGTTAAATTTCCACCCTTTCAAGAGAAGTCTCACCCCTGGTACTGGCTGCACAATGTTGATATACAAAGGTCACCTAAGAATCATTGCTGGATGATCCGTAAGATCCTTTTCAACAAGTCAGAAAATGTATGTGAAACCTTGAGTACAATGCCAAGGATAAGAACAGAAACTCAGCAAGTGTTCATATCCTCACTCATTCACTCCCTGTTATGCGCTGAATTGCATCCCCTCATAATTATTATGTTGAAGTCCCAATCCCCATGCCTCAGAATGTGACTCTATTTTGAGATTGAGCCTTTAAAGAGGTGACAAAGTTAAAATGAGGCGCTTAGGGTGGTGCTTGGCCCAATCCGACTGTCCTTATAAAAAGACAAGGTTAGGACACAAAAAGAGGGACAAGGGGTGGGCACAAACAGGGGGACATGACCATGTGAAGAGGCATCAATAGGGTGACCATCTGGAAGCCAAGGAGAGAGGCTTTGGAGGAAACCAAACTGCTGGCACCTTGGTCTTGAACTTCCAGCCTTCAGAACTGTGAGAACATAAATTTCTGCCACATAAGCCACTCAGTCTGTGACATTTTGCTATGGCAGCCCTAGCAAACTCATCTATTCCCCTTTAAGAACAGATTATGGGGAAGCCAGGATAGCTCAATAGGTTAAGTGCTCGCTTTGCAGCCCTGGGGACTGAGGATCGAGTCCCGGGCCCGGCCCATGCGGACCCATATGCTGAACTGGGGTGAGCTTCCCATGCAGGAGGCCCCCAGCCCAGTTCCCACCCTGCACGGCCCCACCCACCTGTGTGGAACAAACCCATGTTGAAAACTGATGAAGTTCAACTATGGAGACTGCTCTGGGCCTTCCCCTTCTCTCTGTCTCTCTTTGTCTCTGTCAAGAACAATAAAATAAATTAAAATAAAATAAAAAAACAGATTGTTTTTGCATCTCTGGACAGTAGGCAGCTGTCTCATGACTTGAAAGAAGCCCCTGACCCCTCTGTGAGCCTGAAAACCTGTACTTTGTGAGGTAAGGGTGCCATGTTTCTCCACCAGGACTCAGCTACAGTGCACAGCACTCAGAAGAGGAGTTCTCAGTTCCTGAGGAAGGAGGTGCATTAGCTTCACAGTCCCCCCAAGAGTCCCACGTGGAGAGTCACCCATGGTAACCTTACAGAGGAAAACACCACTGGTACCGCAGATTGGAAAAACTGTAAAATTGCAAATGACAGATTCGTGACTTCCCTGAGGAAATAAATAGCAAGAACAGATGGGCCCGAGCCTGGGAGGTTTCATTTAAATCTTAATAAATTACAGTTTGATTGTTTAATAAATGTGGTAAGAAGAGAAGAGCAAACCAGTACCAGCAAGCCATAACACTGTTTGCCAATCCTGGTGTCAAGCCAGTAGGATTTTCCCATAAGGAAAGGGCAGGCACAAGGTTACATGAACAGATTACTTAAAGGGATTTAAAGCATCCTCTGTCAACTGAAAAAGCTAAAAACCTTGTGATGTGCTTAGAGCAACACAATACACCCTGTTTTCCCTATGTACCTCTTCAGGTCACCTTTCTGCACAAAAGTCCTCTATATGGACCCAGGTGATTTCTAGTTTAAGGGGTAATTTACAGACATGCAGGGGACACAGAGCGAGTATGCTCAGAACTTAGAAATGTCTCCCCCGGAGATCGCTTATCCAGCAAATCCAGCCCGTCCCAATTACTCTCCCCTTGCTCATCCCTGGAGATTGTCAGTGAAGACAAGTCCAGCAGAGGATCAAGAGCACCAGATGAGGAGTCCAAAGGTCTGGATCACAACCATATACCAACTATGAGACCTCAGATGAGTGACAGTTTCTCTGTAAAGAGGGAAGAATACTTCCTACCTTGTAGGAATTTGTCATAAAGAGCAAACAAGGTCTGCTCTTTAGAAAATAGTAGAATATCACCGGCATGCAGCAAATGCAGATCTCCTGCATTTGTGTCCCTCACATAGCCCAGTGTGTACAGGGGCCCATGAGCATGTGTACGGCATGGATCCTGACTTTCTAGGTTATTCCTGGATAAACAAGTGCAGGCTCTCTGGTTTTATGGGCCACCCACATTGTCTCTTCCACAAGCACTTATTTAAATAGATCTCTTGGAACATGCGGGACTAGGAACCAACAAAAGGTTGGAGAGGATGAGCCCCAAATGCAAAATATCTTAACTGGGACATCCATTTTGTTAAATGACTCAGAGAGACAAAACTAGCAACTAGAAGCAGCAGAAAGGATGGAAAGGGAGCCAAGTCTGGACTTACCAGCTCTGTAGCAAGGGTGCTGGCAGACAGCCAGCAGCGGAGCCAAATGGTTCACAAGGCATAAGGATGGAGCAGAGTCAACCCAGCAGGCGAAAGCTGAGCAGCTAAAGATGATTCAGACAGGGAAGACAATCCCAGGTATCCCTGCTTCCCCAACTGGGTCCCCAGGAGGATGTCTAGGGACCCCGTTTGTGAGCATCATGACTTAAGCCCTGACAGAGGGAGGGAGGGCATCTTTGATAAATATCTACTCTGATTCAGGCTCTTTGCTTGTCATACCTGCATCCTCAACACCCCTGGCCTAATGGAACAGATAACAGTGAAATATGTTTCTAGGACCTAAAACAGGTAGAGTTTGCCAAATGGGGACTATATAGCATAAAGTACTGGGAATACAGCCTTTGTAGTCAGACACTTGGAGTCAGTGGACAAGCATTACTTTTTTAAAATATGATTAATTTAAATAGATGCTTTCTTATGGACACACTCAATGGTTTGGTGTTTACCTGGAGAGGAGGGAGGAGGGGGGAGGGGGGAGGG